>JAPYXV010004334.1:0-11465 GCA_028533065.1 Trachops cirrhosus
TCTTTCTCAAAATTGCAGCAGCTATTCGGGGTTGTTTATAGTTCCATATAAATTTTTGAAGTGTTTGTTCTATGTCTGTAAAATATGTCATTGGTACTTTAATAAGTATTGCATTGAATGTGTAGATTGCTTTGGGTAGTATGGACATTTTGACATTCCTTGAAGGTGGTATGAGGAAAGAGAAAGCTCGGCCTGAGTATTACATGACATTTGTCAATGTAAGGATAATCAGCCCAGTAATGTGGACTTCTGTTGCTATGGACAAGAATAAAGAGTTTTAACAAAAATTTTATAGGTATTCCTGTAGATAAATTACAAACTTTAGGGAGTAGGCTAATGGAATTACATTTACTCTGTAAACTATCTGTAGACACCTATGTTTTTCTATTGGAGTAAAGTGACTATATGTCACTAATAAGAAAATAATATTTTCCTTTTTTGACTTTATGAGGGCTGGGTTATCTATCCTACATTTTTATGTTATAGAGTTGAAATGGTAATCTTAATGAATAATAATGTACATAAATAAACAACAACAACACAATAATAATAATAATAAATGCACCACAGTTGTTGCATGAAAGTTGAGCTACTTTTATTTCAATGTGTTTCATCTTGACTGGGAAAACATTTGTGGCAATTGAGAAATTTTCTGAACCCAAATTTTGGACACATGATTTGACACATGGACTGACAATGTCATAAATGTAATGTTTTAATAGTCCTGGAAAGTCCAGCTCATTGACTTCCAAAAAAAATACACCTACTGTCAAAGGACATATAGTCATATATTAAAAGGGAAAATATTTAGATTTCTTCATATTTGAAACCTGTCAAAATTATATATCTTTGTTAAATTTTCATTGTCATCCAAAAATTGTACTGCAATAGTGATGGTTAAATTTGTTTGTCAACTTATATATACAGGAATTTACAAAGAACTTAGTAGATTTAGAATACTTTTGATCTTACAGAGTCAATTTCTGCTTTTAGGATTATCACCTCCATATGACAAAATAAAATGCAATAGTCATGAAATTATTAATACTTTATAGTATTTTAAAAGCATTTTTCAAATTTTAACAAGTATTCTCTTATTTAATGTCTTGTTTGTCCCTCAATTAAGGGGAATATGCTCTTACTAAAAGCTCTGAAAGATCTTGTTTTAGAGGAATTGTTGTATATAAGTGATTAATTTTATGATATATCAGGGAGAAAAATCATACTTTAAACTTTAAAAAATACTAATGGTAACAAATAGATCTGCCTTCTGCACTGAATTATATAATTTGTTTGATTTACACATCCACCTGGTGAAAATAGTAACATAATTTATTCTTGTAGGTGTTTTATTTAATATATAATGAAAAACTGTACATAATTAAAAAATCAACCTCATATACAAGGGACTATTAACTAAGGAAATAGGTTTTGGGATAGAAAAATAAAAATAATCCCTCTGTAATAACTGCCTGTCCTCCTGTTCTGTTTGTTTTTATTCCTTAAGGACTCTATCAAAGCCTTTAATGAAACCTGGGACCTTGTTATGCAAGCTTTGCATTGTTTCAGCTGACATTGGCAGCAGAGTTTCTTTTTATAATTTTACACCTTTATGCACATTGTTTCTGCAATGCTTTGTGGGATATGTCTTGGGTCATGGCAATGGGAGTAGGAGCAGGTATGAAAAAGTTATTTGAAAAACCTTTTATGACCAAGTCATTTATCTATTTGTAATTTCCAGGATGCCTTGTTCCTTCTGCATATAGGTACAAAAGATATTAATTAATCTAATCAGTAGGTTAATTATATATTTATGTAAATTTAAAGCTCCTTAGGAAAGGTTCCATTTTTTTCTTTATTTTATTTATTTTTTAAATATTTTATTTATTTTTATTTTTATAGAGAGAGGAAGGGAGGGAGAAAGAGAGGGAGAGAAACATCAATGTGTGGTTGCTTCTCACATGGCCCCCACTGGGGGACTTGGCCTGCAACCCAGGCACGTGCCCTAACTGGAAATCAAACTGGCAACCCTTTGGTTTGCAGCCTGCGCTCAATCCACTGAGCTACACCAGCCAGGGTGAAAGTTTCCATTTTAAACACCTTTCTCCCTTGCCAATGGTTAAGAAATAATATAACTATTAAAAAAGAATTGAATACATGAATTAATGAGTATATATACTTCTAACATCAAGTTCTAAAAATAATAGATGTCTCCCATACTAGAAGGCACAGACTATTGGCTTGTACAAAAATAACCTACTGTTAAAGAAAATATGATTAGTAAAAGAGAATTGCAACAGTAGTATTATGTTATATATTCAAACATTAGAACGGTGAAATGATTTGCATATTTTATGTTCTGATTTTATAAACAAATTATAATAGCTCCATGAGAATCCATAATTTTCAGTGAAATAAGCCAGGTGGTGAAAGACAAATACCATATGATCTCACCTATAAGAGGAACATAATCAACAAAACAAGTATGTGAACAAAATGGAAACAAAGACATGGAACTAAAGAAAAAACTGACAGTGACCAGAAGGGAGGGGGTAAGGGGATTATAGGGGAAAGATGGGGAAGAATCAAGGAATATGAATAAAGGACCCATGGACAAAGATAATGGTGGGGGGGCAAAGATTGAATGGAGAAGATGGGGGAAGATAGGGCAGGGGAGAGTAATGGGGGGACAGTAATGGAGAGTAAATGGGGACAAGTGTAACTGAACAACAATAAAAAAATAAATATATACTGAATTTTACAGGTTCCCAAATTTCATATAACACTTATTTCATTCTATCTTGGTAAATATTCTTTATAGATAACAACTGTGAGCTAAATTTCTTTAACATATATATCCTGTCATTCACATAATGTACACAGTAGCTAGAAGTACTGGGTATTGCAAATAATTCCTACTAAAAGAATGTTTCATATTGGGGGGTAGAGAACACAATTAATGTACTGTTTAGACACAGACTGATATAATGAGCACATGGCATTGCTTTGTATGAAGTTAACATTTCTCACATTTTTTTTCTTATATTCTATATACAAAACAACAATGTGACATTTCAACAGTGGAGCCCTTTTAGCTCTTCTTTCCCAGTGAAGAAAAACACTTCCATTTATGACATATTTCAAACAACATGGATAACAAAGTTAGAAAAAGAGCAAAGGATCATTATGTTTGAGTATATTCCAACTGAATTTGAGAGATTTGAACATCTTTGGAGCTTGCAATTGCTTTTCTTAAAACACTACCTTTTGTGAGATGTCTCTTTACTGAATGCTAAAATAAACTGGATGTCTATTTTGACACAAAATAATGTGCTTCGAGGTGTTAGCTTTCTGCCTTAGAATAATTGCTACAAATATACAAGTATTATATTGCCCTCAATCCCTACTAAGCACCTTCACTATCTGCAGCTTATTATTTAGTGTGGTCCCTGTGGACAATCAGATGTAAAGGAATTTGAACACCATAATTAATACCATATGATCTCACCTTTAACAGGAACCTAAACAACAAAATAAACAAACAAGCAAAATATAATCAAAGACACTGGAATAGAGAACAGGCTGACAGTGACCAGAGGGGAGAAGGGAGGGAATTTCGGGGGAAAAGGGAAGGGTTTACAGGAACAAATATAAAGGAGACATGGACAAAAACTAGGGGGTGTGGAAATGGGAGGGAGGTGGGGAGGGCTGGGTTGGGATGGGAGTAAAAGACAGAAAACTGTACTTGAACAACAATTAAATTAAAATAGCCCTGGCTGGTGTGGCTCAGTGGATTTAGTGCTGGCTTGTGAACCAAAGGGTTGCAAGTTCGATTCCCAGTCAGGGCACATGCCTGGGTTGCGGGCCAGGTCCCCAGCTCGGATGCACAAGAGGCAACCACACAATGATGTTTCTACCTCCCTTCCCCTCTCTAAAAATAAATAAAATGTTAAAAAATAAAATAAAATAAAAAAGAAATAAAGAAGAAAATATAACCAGAGACATTGAAATTAAGAACAATCTGACAGTAACCAGAGGGGAAGTGACAGGGGATAATGAGGGGAAGAAGGGGGAAGGATCATCAAGGAACATGTATAAAGGACACATGGATAAAACCAAGGGGGGTGGAATCAGTAAAGGGAAGTGGGGATAGCTGGAGTTGGGGTGGAGAGATTAGGGGAAAAGACAGACACAACTGTACTTGAACAACAATAAATTTTAAAAAAAGAAGGAAAATGAAGACCATAATTAAGAAAAATAAAAACATGCATGAGAAAAACCAACATTCAAATTAAAATAAAAATTTGTTTGCCATGGAAATAATTACATGGCTTTAACAGAAGTCATGAAATTATCTACACATATTTTTCCTTTGTGTGGGGGAACTGTAGCTACATTAAACAAAGCAAACAGAACAAAACACTACAGAACTCAAGTATTCAAACAAACCTAATATTTCCTCCTTTTTCCTGTTTGCTTCATCACATTGAATACAACACAATGGGGCCAGAAGCCTTGCCATTTATAATAACCACATAATGAGATATCTTTCTAGGACATGTGCACAAGTTTGTGCTTCTTGTGTGGTGAGTGTTCATGAAGGGTGTGCCCCTTCTAGTTTTCTCAAAGTTGTTGAGCCACAATCCCTATAATGATTGGGATGCACTGCGTTGTATCAGCAGAAGTTGTTTTTCTTGGTGTTATTACTGGTTGGAAAGTTTAATATTTGCACCATATATTTAGGCTAGTTCCAGCTGATGGGACTGATGCCACAAATAAATTATGGGTTGAATGTATAAAAAGTTTGAATTTTCTACTTTTGTTTTAGCATGGTTATTATGCACAAGGAAAAGCAGAGTGGGAGGGAAAGAAAGAGTAGATCAACTCCTAGCTCTGGAGTTGATTGTTAGAAATTATAAAAAAATGGTGCCGCTGCTCAGAAGACATGGGCATATAAAAGCTTGGAATACTTAATGTTCAAATTTCCCTTGAATTATATAAATAGAAGTAAACATTTATTATCATTTGGTCAAGTGTAGCATAACTAGCATTTATATTTCATTGTTGGTAATGGAGGTATATGGAAAAATACACAAACATTGAGAGAGCTGTTTTTTTAAATATTGCATACAGGCTAGCAGTTCATTGAAAATAGAGGAGATAAATCTGAAGGTTAGATATTAGAAGAAGGCAGTTCTGCATGCACAGCTTTTGCCAATCCTGATTTGATTTCAAAATAAAAATCATGAAGTATCAATAGGAAAGGAGAATTGATTCAGGGAAAGGGAAATGGGAATTTTCCCAGAAAAGGTGATGTCACTGTGCAGAAAAATGTCAGGCCAATTTCTATTTCTTTATTCAAGTCCAAACGTGTTGGTTTCTTCTACTGCTGTTAACAGCTTTTCATACAACATGGAGTATGAGGGATAAGGTGGAAGATCCAATCGATTGAAGCACGTGTGTGCCCTGAATGGGAGAGAAAAGATTGGTGAAAGTGTTTGTTTCAATGATACAAGTGGTTTGGATATATTTATGGTTAGTCTGAAGCTGTGAATAAAAAGCATAACAAAGGTTAGCAGAACCACTATTTAGGACCACCACAAACATTGCAAACTAAGAATAATAGCTTTCTAGACTTGAATAGAACAGTTGAGGGAGTGGAATAGCTAGAAATGGGTGGTTTGCATTTGTAAGCAAACCACACTGAACTACTGACTACACTAGCAGACCAATGACAAACTCTATGGTATTATCTTCAGTTTTCAATTGAGGTATGAAAATGGATGTGGTTAGTGCACAAAGAAAACATATAATTAGTATTAGAGGATCATATTCCCAAGCCTCCTTGCCCAGCTCTGACTTTTGAATCTTTCTAAACCATGTACGTTGACTTAGAGATGCCAATGGATGCCTTCAAATTCTAAGACACAATGCTCTATCAGGTCAGGTATGTCCTGGAGATAGGATCCTCTACAGTTCCTAATGGGAAAGATTTAACCTGTAGTAGATATTCTGCATTTCTAAGAACAGCTGAGCTTGTGAGATAATCCTCCCTGGGTGCCAAGAGCATCCCTGTGCCACCTTCCCTGGTTTCTGCTTTACTAGTTATGTGCTTCATCCTGCAGACTCATGGATGCCAAATCTGGCTTCTGCTGACATGTTCTGACATGTGGACTAGGACCAGACCTGGTGTTGCCAGTGAAGTGCACAGAGGCCCAAGAAAATCCTATGGGACTTAAAATCAGCCTGACCAGCTAAAGTTTAATTTAATGGGTTTTCCTCATTAGAAGGAGTTGTGGGTTGAAATGGTATTTTGAGAAGCCAACCAGCATAGGAAAGGGAATGTAAAATAAAAGTAAAATAAAAATAATAACAAAATAAATAAAAACATAAAAAATTACAAAACATGCATATAAATACAACTACACAAAATCCTAACCAAAAAATAACATTCCTTCAATAGAATTTTATTTGGAATATTAAACTCTTCTTTTAAATGACAAGATCCCCAAGGAAGTTGTGTATTATTAACTTTATTTTCACATTCTCAGAGATCAGACTGATGTAGTGCTCAGTCAGGGAATGGGGAGATTTTGTGGTGGATGGAGAAGGTGAGAAGAGGAGAGAGGAAAGGTGGTTTTCTTGCACAAGGAGAATTTGGGGAGAATGCTGTTGTTTTTGCCTCCCAGCATCCATTCCTTTTTATCCTCATAACAGCTCTCTCATTGTCCTTGGGAAACTACCACACACCAAACCCACACCCCTACCCCAAGCTCCAAGAGTGGGAACAGAATAATAGAGTATATGACCTTAGGCCTTAAAAATTAAACTTAGAAATGTTAGTGTATGTAGCTAGACATTAATAAAAGAGAAGGGAACAAAACTGGCAAAGCTTAGTTAGGTTGGAAACTATAGCTTCATACTCCAGGGGATAGCCACATTGCTTCACCAAGGGGATTAATACCCCTCCATTTCTTAACCCCAAGTAGGAAGGAAGAATCTCCCTGGATAACAGCTATCTACTTGGTACTGGGATTATTGTGAGGAGAATGGAGAGAATTCCTCTGCTGAACACACGTGCACTAGAAGCCAAGATGGTAGAGATAGGTCTTTGTACTTTGAGGAAGTAGGCACCAAGATGCCAACAAAGGCAAGGTGTCTAGTCTGGGAAAAAGACCAGATTGGTAAAAGAAGGGCCCAGCACAAGCCCACAAAGATATAGAAAATGGATTTGTTAGGGGGAGGGGCCAGCACAAGACTATAAAGTTTTGGGAGATTGGTCAGTTTGAAAGCCTGAAGTAATATAATGAAAGCTTAGCAAAGACCTCTTGTTATATGTTCATTTGTACATTCTCTCTCCATAGCAGCCATGCAGGCCTAGCAACTGCATAAGCCTAAGCATGAACTCAAAGTATAGGTTGGGAAGCTGCATAGTCCCAATTGTGGGCTCCAAGCATGGGCTTCAGTTGTGAGCCTGGGTACAGCAATGCTGCCCAGCCAGAGTGCAGCTGGAGACAGAGACTAAACTGACTGGGTAGGGACAGAGACTGAATTGAATTAAACTTTGGTATGGACTGAACTGATGGTAGAAAATATCTGGACCTTGGCCCATCTTCTGGGCTTGGTGAATATAAGGCTGGGCCTCTTCCACAGCTGGATGGATGGAGATGAAGCATTAGTAACCAGGGAGCAGTCTTTTATTTTTATTGCAATAAGTCTTACTACTATATCTCATTCTCCCATATTCAGGTCCTGTAAATGCTGTTCCTGTGACTCTGTGAAAAGATCCCATTTCCACCAGTGATATCACAAATATAAAAATAGAGGGAGAGAAGATGGTGGCGAAGTAGATGAGAGCTGGCTCTCTTGTTCATGCACCCAACTGGGACACTTAGCTGATCTTCCAAAGGACAAAGATAACAGACAACAGAATCTTAGCAGGTATGAAGTTTGGAGGCCAAAGTGTGCAGAGAACACTTCAAAATGGGTGGTAAAGAGGTTTAATAGGCAGCCAGGGAAAGTCTTTGGACATGGCACCAGAAACTGCATCTATCATGGGACAACATTGGAGGAGAGCCTGGTTAGTGATAACAGCATAGCAACTCCCTCCTCTCCCAGGGTGTGGTAATCGGTAATCACAGACCCATGCCAGGAGAGGCTTGAAATGCATAAAGTCTCAAAGGAAAAAAAGGCACACAGGTACACAAACAGGTGGCAAAACACCTAAGCTAGTGCAGTGGTTACCAGCTGGGACAGTGCCAGAGTGTGGGGGGAGGGTCCTGGATGCACATGGAACTGGGAGAAAAAGTGGGCCACAACTGGTTGTGACTGACATAGACTCTGAATTTGCCAGAGAGTTGGAGTGTGTGGAAAACTGGGCAGGATCTCCAAGTGGCAGAAGTGCCCAAAGAGACTTCTTTTCTAAAGGAGAACTAAGGTGTACTCTGCAGGGATCTCACAAGTGCAGCTACCAGGCCAACAAGGAGGGAGAATTGTAGTTGTGATTTGCTCCCACACAGTGCCCCTCATAGACTGATCAAAGGGGTGCAAAGAGAGGTGGTTTATTGGCACCAGACCAGTGCAACTGTGCAGAATGGAGAGTATAGGCCACACAGTGCTCTGAGATGTGAGCTGGAAACTGGGCACCTGTGATTATTGTAGCCCAGACTGAGCCTCCTTCCTTGTGGAACCACTGGAAAGTGAAAACAGACTCCAAACCCCCACTACCTGTAGGAGCCACAAAGATCTGTGAAACGAGCTGGGCAGGCATAAAAACCAGCAGGGGCCTTTTTTTTTTTTTTTTAAGAGTAGGACAGTAAGACGTGGAGCTGAGAAAAAACCAGAGACAGATCCAGAAAGAAGACTGATGGTGAACACCAACAGCTGAGACAAATTTAACCTAGTTCTTTATCAGAACTTGCATTTTTTATTCTCTTTGTTCTTTTTGTTTATTTAGTTTTATTGTTTGTTTTGTTTTTTCTTAACCCTTTCATATTGCATTTTAATTTTCCTTCTTTACTCATATTCCAAATAACTCACTACTCTTGGTCTTTTACTTTTTATTCTTTTTGTTCAGATTATATTTTTCAAATCATAATATTATCATTCCAAATCCATACAGCTCCCTTCTCTGGTCTTAATCAACTTCATCAGCTTCTTGAGCTTTATTACTGTTGTTGTAAACTTTATTTTCTCTCACACTATGCCATGTTTCTAACCCTTACTTTCACTATTTCTCCTCCATCTAACCTCCCATAAACACTTTTCTTTCTTAAGTCAATTCACATTCTTTTTCCCTTTTTATAATATAAGAACCTTATTTCCTTTCCACCTTTCATAAACAGTGGCTAGTTGAGTGAAGTAGCATGGTTATTGCTGTACTTCTCCAAGAGATCTCCTATTTGTTTGTACTTAGAATACCAAAGAATAATCTCCCCCTGACTTACTCTATTTCTCCTTCTGCTTCTTGATGATCAGTTGAGGGAGGAATATTATTTCATTTTTTCCCCCAAATCTCAACCTGGGCTTTACTCCTTACTCTTGTGAGTTTGCTTCCCCCACCCACTCAGAATCATTTTTCTTTATGGTAGACATTTCATATTCAAGTTTGGCATTGGTATGATAGTCTTATTCCTGTTCCACCATTATTATACTTCATTCAGTTGTCATTGTTATTGAACCTGCTGCGTTTTTTTCTGCAACTTTGTTCCCACTGGTCCAATACCTTTTCAATTTTACTTCAAAACTCATAGTATATTCTTCCCATCTCTTACCCCATTGTTCCCATTGCCATTTTGTATTTTACTTACATTTTAAGTTATATTCTCTCTCTTTCTTTGCCTTGGTTCTATGCCTACTCTTATCAATTCTCTTTCCTCTCACCACTCAATAATATTTGCCCCTCTTTTAGTCATCTCTTATTCCCTTTGTCATATTTTATAATATCTGTACTTTCTCCTCACTTTTATTAATCATTCCTGAATTATGGTTGAGATTGCTGATGTGGTTTCAGGGAACTTTTTGCTTCAATAGGTTTGGTTGTCTGGTAATACTGCTTTGTTAACCAATACCTGTATAACAGCATACAACACAAAGTGGGAGCTGTGACTATCAGTGCATTTGTTTGAAGGGATAAGCCACCAAAAAAGAAACTACCAACAAGTAAGGTCCAAGTACAACAAGAGAGCCTATGCAAAAGGAAGAAAGTACAACCCTAGAGCATACAGACAAGGAGATCAGAGATACCACACCACTGAGCCCCACAGAACTCCTACCACAGATGTGCACCCAATTAAAACAGCTGGAAAAGCAGATCATCCTGACACACAGAAGCAAACAAAATAGTCACCAAAATGGGAAGACAAAGAAAGAACCCCCAATTGAAAGAAATGGAAGAATTCTCAGTAAAAAAACTAAATGAAATTGAGGCAGGCAAATTATGAGGCATAAAATTTAAAAAAATGATTATAAGGTTATAAGGAACTCAGTGACAACTACAAGGAGCTGAATAAGAACTACAACAGCATGAAAAAAGAAATTCAAACTAAAAACAAGAACCAGGAATAAATGAAGAATACAATACCTGAAATAAAAAAAATACACTAGAAGGAATCATAAGCAAGCAGGATGAAACAGAGCACCAAATGAATGAGTTTGAGCTAGGCAGAATAGCAGCATGGAGAAATGTGCTCCTCTACATGGAGAAATGTGCTCCTCATACTTTCTGAGTATGAGCACAGCTTAAGGGAACTTCAGGACAACATGAAATGGAACAACATTAGAATCATAGTAATAACAGAAAGAAAAGAAAAAGAGGAACGGATAGAAAACCTCTTTAAAAAAATGACAAAAAACTTTCTTAACTTGGGGAGGGCCATGCATGTTCAGGAAGCACAGAAGTTCCCAATCAAGATGAACCCAAAGAGGCCTGATCGAAGACATATCATAATTAAAATGACAACTTTTAGAGACAGAAAGAGAATTTCAAAACAGCAAGGGAGAAACAGATAGTAACATACAAAGGCGCTCCAATAAGGCTAGCTGCTGATTTCTCAACAGACACACTACAAGCCAGAAGGAAATGGTGATAAATATTCCAAGAAATGAAGGGCAAAGGCCTACAATCAAGACTAATCTACCCAGCAAGGCTCTCACTTAAAATGGAAGGCAAAATAAGCAGTTTCACAGACGAAAGAAGGTTAAAGAATATACCTTCACCAAACTAACATTGAAGACATGCTAAAGGAACTGCTTTAAGAAGATGAAGGTTGCCCTGGCTGGTGTAGCTTAGTGGATTAAGCGCGGGCCTGTGAACCAAGAGATCACGGTTCGATTCCCAGTCAGGGCACATGCCTGGGTTGCAGGCCAGTTCCCAGCAGGGAATGCACAGGAAGCAACCATACATTGATATTTCTCTCCCTCTCTCCTTCCCTTCCCCTCTGAAGATAAATAAATAAAATCTTTAA
>JAPYXV010004335.1:0-11464 GCA_028533065.1 Trachops cirrhosus
GAGAGGGAGGGAGGGAGGGAGGGAGGGAGGAAGGAAGGAAGGAAGGAAGGAAGGAAGGAAGGAAGGAAGGACGGAAGGAAGGAAGGAAGGAAGGAAGGAAGGACGGAAGGAAGGACGGAAGGAAGGGAAAGAAAAAAAGAGTTACACAGTCTTAAAGTATCTCCCCACAATATTCTTATTAATTAAAAGGGGAGAAGTAACTTCACAGACAAGTCTGGCAGACAGCACCTGAATCAGGTGATCTAAGTAACATCATCAGTAAAGAGATAAATAGAAATCATATTCCATCTGACAGAATACAATGAGAACGCAGCATATCTTTTGTGTTACTTCTTCCAAAGATGCAGAATATGAATTTAATTGTGAAGAAATAAAACTGAAGGACATTCTATTTGAAAACAAACAAACAAAAAAACCAAAACTGGCCTGTTCTTCGTAAGTGTCAAGGTCAGGAAGGTCAATGAAAGACTGAGGAACTATTTTAAACTGAAGGAAACTAAAGATACATAAGTAAAGGCCACACTTGCTTCCAAAGCAGATCCTCTTTCTGTGAAGAACATCAATGGCACAGTTGGCAAAACTTTAATGGGATCTGAGGATCAGGTGGTAGTAAAATATCAATTTTGATTTCCTGATCAGGGTGCTCCTCTTGTTGTGATATGGGAATGTGCCTTTGAACTAGAGTACTTGGGGATTATGGGACATCAGGTTAGTAATTTATTCTCTAATGATTCAGAAAGAAAGAAGCTTTTTTGTACTGTATTTGTAATTAGTCTGTAGACTTGAGATTGTGTAAAAAAAATGCAACACGCTGGAATTTGTTAGGAAAGCTCAATGAGGTGGAGATGTGAATTTATGTATTTTCCCCCAAGTGAAGCAAGAGTAGTAACAACCTTCTACACACTGAATATGGCTAATCTACATGAGAATTTGCTAGGTAAGGATCCACAATCTTACCTTGAAGTAAGTGCTAACCACTGGTATTACCTTGCCATCTGACATTTAGAACTACTGGGAATAGAGGGACTTCTTGTAAGGAAAGTGACCTTTATTTCTTTTCTAAAATTCAGTGAAAGAAGGAAGGAATATAAAAAAGAAAGATATGTAAATAAACAAAGCCCAAATTTCTGCATTAGGTCTCCAGCAAATTTGAACATTTAACTGAAGTTAAATTTTTTTTAAGTATGGACATTTACAAAGTTTCAACAAATAGTTCTCAAGTGCAATATTTTTCAGAGTGCTTGAAATGTTTTAGAATGCTATCTCTTCCCATTGAATTGGACCTTAAAGAGACCTCTGGAGCTCATCTAACCCAAATACCTTCTGCTGGATTATCACCTGCATCCCTTCTGCTCTGCCCTGGTGGGTATAGAAAAAGATGAAAGCCAGCCTCTGATCCTGTGAGCTCCAGGGTCTACAGACAGAAAAGCTGCCCCCTGTGCATGCTGCAGCCAGGCCAGGCCAATTCCCTGCAGATCGTCCGCAGCCTGTCTCAATGCTGATGTTTTGTGGTTCACAAGCTCCACAGGCAACAAGCCCTTCAGGACAGCAGTGCTTATCTCGTGGCTGGTGTTGTTAATCCTGCTGAATTGTGTTACTGTGGACCAAGCTAATGCGAAAGGGCAAGAACTGCTTTTCATTACTCTCTGAGGATATTTATGGGACACACAATGGTCATATTTCACCCCTTCCCAGACTATAATCTTCTCTGAAACAAGATTGCTTCTTAAAGTCACCTGTCCAGCTTGTCTTCCCAGACTTCACCTACTCTGCAGAAAGAACATACAATCAGTTTCATGCTCCTCCTCCCTTATCCCACCCCCCTCCCCAAGATGTATTAACCAACCATCAAGTGCTTTGACTGAATTACCCCTTCATTTTTTGCTGTCACCTGGCATGAGATGAGAAGGCCCATTGTGGGGATTGCCACAGGAGAGGGAGAGCAAAGGTAGAGATTATGCTAAAAATAGAGAAATAGCCAGAGAAACCTGTCCCTGGGAAATCTGAATTCAAATGTTTTATACCTGAAACAAACCGCAGGAAATCAATGGATCTTCATAAAACCACCGCGTGGGAAAAGACTTTATAGTCACTCGTTCCAGCTGAATTCCTATTCACCGTGGATATTCACAGAAGTTTTGAGTTATGACCCACACTCTTTATTTACAAAAACATGTTTCTTTCCTTCCTGGACCCAGAGGAAGCAGATTTGTACAGTCTGGCCTGGTTCCTATAATTTTACTAAATCCTTACCCTCTGCCTGGATAATGGGCTTGCAGCCTCTATATTTCTTAAGCCTCTCAATCTCCCTGTGAATTAGGAGTTATTATTTTCTCCATTTCTCAGATGATAAAATGAATTCTTAGAGAGTTTAAGTGACTTATTCAGGACCAAAGAGCCTATAAGTGACAGAACCAGGATTTGAAGCCAGAACTATCTGACTCTAACGAATTATTTTAGTAATCACATTTTTGAAAACTAATTGTACTAATTGATGCATACAAAAAATATATGTAACATGTTTATAATGTTGTGGTTACCTATTACATAATACACCACTTCAAACTTTGTAGCTTAAAATAGTACTTTATTACTGCCTCTCACAGTTGTGAAGATTGATTCAGTGCAGCAGGCAGTTCCTACCTGGGGTTTCTTAGGGAGTTGCAGTGAAGTAGTGGCTGGGCTGCAGTCATCCAAGGCTCAGCTGTGCTGGACGCCTCTGGTGACTTCTTCACTCATATATCTGGTGACTCAGCTGAAAAAGCTGGTATGACATCTCTCTGTCTCCTTGTAGCCTCTCCACGTGGCTAACTTGGGCTTCCTCATAGTACCATGTTCTCAGCCTACTTGGACTTCCTACCAGGTAGCTGGCTTCCCCAGGGCATGTGCTCTAAGACGCAGAGACAGATACAAGCCTTCTTGAGACTTAGGTCTGGAAGCCACACATTATTACTACGACTGCAGCCTCTTGATTATACAACCAGGTCTGGTGTGGGAGGGGACCACACCAGAGCATAACATTGACAAGCATGGCTCATTGGAGGGCCATCTTTGTAGAATGGTTACCAAATGTAAGTTATGATATATAATCAAATGTGATCAAAACACCAACAGCCATTAATCCAGCACTCAACTGAAGAAGTAAAACATTACCGGCACCATGGAGGTCATTTATGTATTTCCTCCTGACCAGTCAACCCCTTGCTGTCTACAAGTGGTAAATGCCATCCTGAATGGTGTGTTTTTATTCTCTGGCTTTGTTAAAAAACAGTGTGAATGTGCAAACTGTCCAATAGTGTTCATTTTAAAACAATTTGAATGATATATAGTATGCAGTCTTTAATTACTTGGTTTCTCACTCTCAAAACTCTGTAAGAGTCACCTATTCAGTCACATATGGACTTGACTCACTCATTTTCACTGGCATAGAATATTTTGTTGTAGGAAGATACCACAATTTACCTATTCTCTCATTAGTGGACATTTGGGGATGCTCCTGTTTTTCACTGCTGTACACATCATGGCTGTGAACATTCTTGTGCTTGTCTCCTGAGGTACATATATTAGAGTTTTCCTCAGACGAATACCCAAAAGGGAATGCTGGGTCATAGTCACATGGAAAACAGTCTTTTCTAGTCCAGTCTCTACCTTCTTAGTAGAATGATCTTTCTTAAACACAAATCTGGTGTATTCCTTACTTCGGGGCCTTTGGTGGGTCCCCACTGACTCTACCAGTTGTTCTCAAACTTTTGTGTACATTAGAAGCAACTGACAGCTTGTCAAAAACATTAGTGCCCTGGTGTCGCCACTGAAGATTCTGATGCCATCACTAAGGGCCAATGTGAGTGTTTTAACAAGCTCTCTAAGTAATTCTGTTGCATATCAAAATTTGAGAATCACTGTATACACAATAAACTCCCGTTCCCTTACTGTAATGTAAAAACAACTTCACAGTTTGTTTCCTGCCTGAAAGTCCAGCTGTATTTTTTTGCCCACCTTGTCAAGGTCCGTCAAAGCCAACAAGGTCAAAGGGCTTGAAGCTCCTGAGATGCCTCCTCCTGCTCCTACCTCTATACCATCTATTTCTTTTTGATGCACCTGTAGGTTTTTTATTGTGGTTATTTTTAACCGGGAGTCTTCTTTGCTAAAGAGAGTATCTTGGAAGTCAAGGAAACTTTCTTATTGCAAATGTATTTCCAACATTTTGCATAGTACCTAAGTACTAATAGAATATTTGTCAAATTCATTGATTTTTTCCAAGGTCACATAACCAGCAGATCTGGGATGAGAACCTAAAGTTCTTTGTTGCTAGTTCAGGGATCTTTCTATAACTTGTGGTGGGTCTTAATGAGTGCACATCACATCATCATAGTGTCCCTAATATCTGGACTAGAAGGAGAAGAGTGGCCTTCATTCACCCCGTCTTAGGAAAGGAGAACAAATTCAATCCTGAAGGATTACATATAAAACAGTGCATAGATATATGTAAATTCTCCTACCTCAAATTCTTCCCCAAAGGACTAAGTTATGGTTCTCTGAAGCATAAGAAAGTGTGATTCTATTCACTTTGGTAAGTGTCTTAACTTTGAAAATCTAACATTGTTTTTAAAGATTGCCTTTGGAAAATTCGTATCTATTTTATCATTCATCTTGTTTGTGTTTGTTATAACTTCATTTGCCTTCATTTGCCTTCCACTGATTTGATAAAAACCCAGGCAGACCGTGAGGAATCTATACAAAACTACTCATAGTTTATAATGTGTGTTCGGGAGACGTTCTTTAGAGATTCCCCCACAGAGCAGGATGTAAACTGCATTGCTATTATTGTTGTGCTGTGGTTTTGGCTTCTCCAGCTTTTGAATTCTTTCCCGACACTTTCTCAGACTTCTCAGCTCTTTTATGATTTAGTGTTTTCATATTTCTGAATGTCTGCTCTTTGTAGAAAAGCCATGTTGTGTGCAACTTCAAAGAAATATATGTACATATAAAGATTTATCTGGAAAACCAATTAAGGTGATTGTTGGTTAAATGAGGTTAGTTGCACATTGAAATAAGCCCAGATATTTCCCTTTAGTGACAGATCATATTTCACTAATATAAATTTTTACCCTGACAGTGAACCACAGCAGATAATTTGAGACAAAAATAGTTCATTAAAAGACACATTTCATGAGGCAGATGACATTGACAGAGTAAAAAATAAGCAAAGCAGAAAGGCAATGCAGAACTCACAATCTAAAGATGAAGTACTAAAAAAAATTCAGACCTTTCAAGTGACATAGGCATTTCTTTTTTCTTGGTGTAAAGAAATGCAGGAGGCAATTCAACCCTTTAGAGGTCTGTTTCTCATCAGCTTCGATCTGAAAATTGAGACAAGTGTTTGGAGTACTGTCGCTGATAAGGAGGAAAGTGAAGGCTGGGAGCATACTTGTACAGAATGTGGTTACTCACACCCTGAGTGATTAAACACTCACTGCATTTTTTAAGGCAAATTCCACAAGTCACACGGTTGCAGAAATCATTACACTGAAAAAGAACAGCACACACAGTGCTTTCATGAGAGCAAAGGCTGTCATGACCACAGAATCCCAAAGCATACGCTGTGCACACATTCTCCAGTTTCATCTTTAGTTTCTCATTTGCTTTGCGACGCTGTTTTCTCTGCCACCAACAGTGTTTACAGTCTCTGGCTGTCACATAATGAAACAAAAGCAGAAACTCTTTCTTATGAAGGTAGTACTTTAGAAAGATACTGACATAGCTGGGTATCGGATTTCATTTTGTTTTATTTTTATTGTTATCCTCTCCTGGGGAATGCTATTTTTTGGATGTGAGGATCCTAAGGAATCCTAGGTCAGCAGGTTGTTGGCAACTGAAAGGTCAAACTCACAGACCAGTTGCATAGTTAGATGTAGCCTAGTGAGACCCAAATTATTATTGACATCCGCCTGCTAGAAGAGGAACAGACATCCCATAAGCTAACACCTTACTGCAATTCCAACACCTTAGGGTTCAGGCGAGAAGTAAACGGATAAAGAGTGAAACTCCCTTAATTGCCCCAGGCTCGTCTTGTGGAAAATCTGACCATTTTATTCAGTGCCTCTCAGTTTTAGGGGGGCAAGATTTCACCCTCCACAGCTGAAAATCAGAAACTTCTCACTCAACCTCCAATGACTTTAGTTCCTCCATTTGCATTAGCAGAATGTGTGAAATCTCTTTAGAGATGTACCTTTTCAGCATCTGTGCTACAAGTGCATTTGAGACAAAGAATTATAGTTAATGAAATCATTTAAACACTACTCAGCACCCACTATGTGGCAGATATTGCCAAGCACTGGAGACACAAAGAGGAATAAAACATAATTATGCCAGGCCTCAAGCAGTCAAGCTCCAGTCGGAGAGACAGATCTGAAAACACCTAATACAATATACGACATAATATGGCAAATACTCTAATTGGGCCTATTCAGGGAACTGCAAGAGCAGAAAGGGGAATGAACTTGTTCTGCTGGGTTTCCAGGAATAAAGGAGCCTGGGAACATGTGACAGAGGAAGTGATACACTTATCAGGTGAACTTGAGTTCTCCAGGTAGAGAATAGATAGAAAGCCATTCCAGAAAGAGGAACTGACAAAAGCCAAAGCTGGCTGAGTGTTTGAAAAGGTGGATGGGAAACAACTACTTTGGAAAGTTTGTTATGAAGTGACCTCAGTCAATCCAGGGAAACCTGGGAGAAAAGTATAATCCCCACTTCTAACACTGGCACACAGGGGGAAACGGATGAAATCAACATTAGACTTGTTTTGAAAGGGAGAGGTGGAGGTATCTTAGAGAGGCAACAGGGAGGGACAGGGGGTGTACGGGAAGGCCAGTGCCCTTCTTTGCCCTGCTGTTTCCGTGTCCTTCCTTCTGTCTGATGGATTCTCTTCCATTTCTCACACGTTACCCTGATCATCAATCTGGTCTCTTAAGCAGCAATGAACCCCTTGAGACTGAGTTACAAGATGTTTCTGGGGCCCTGGCTGGTGTGGCTCAGTGGATTGGATGCTGGCCTGCAAACTGAGGGATTGCTGGTTTGATTCCTAGTTGGGGCATATGACTGGGTTGCAGGCTGGGTCCCCAGTGGGTGGCACTCAAGAGGCAACCACACATTGATGTTTCTTTCCCTCTCTTTCTCCCTCCTTTCCCCTCTCTAAAAATAAAAATAAATAAAATCTTTAACAAACGAGAAAAAAGATGTTTCTGGGCCTTGTCATGCTCAAGGGATAGTATTATCTAAATCCCAGGAGAGAGACATAGGCTAGAGGTCTCTTCAGAAAAACAAATATGGAAGAGAGACAGATACTGCCTCTGTAGACTTTGGAATCCTGAGGAGGCCAACTCTTTGGGAGGACTGAGCCCCTGACAGCAGTAAAAATGGGGAGAAAAGCAAAGGCCTGTCATCTGAATGACCTGGGACACTTATCTGGAATGGAAACAGTGACTGGGGAGAGACGATTTCCAACCTAGGCAGGAGCTCTCCAGAGAGACTAGGGGCAGGTCAAAATCTGAATAGATAGAAGGAAGATCTCTCAGGGAAGCCTTCTCTCATCCCATAATGGGTCATTTGTTATATTCTTTTCAAGAACCACTCTTAGCTCAGTTTAGATCATTCAGTTGCATTTTTATGATTATTTCCTTAATGTCCTTCCTCTTACTGTTAGACTCTAAGCTCCAGGAGAAAAAAACTCTATGTTTTTGTTCATTAGCATGTCCCTGAGTTTCTAGCACAGAACCTGACATATAGTAGGTGTTCAATAAATACTTGATAAATGAATGCAATATTGTCTCCCGCCTTTTGGGACACTGATCCACAATTGTGCACGTGGTTGTGACTGTAAAATGGCTGTTAGGTGTCTAAACTATGAGGACACTGAAGATGACTGAGTTAGGAGATGAAGAGCAGGATGAAATTTGCTGAATAAAAGCCTTGAGGGAGGCGCTGGAGTTCTGTGGTAAAGTTACCTGAAGCAGGTGGCCTTCACTCAACCTTTTCCTCATGCCACCGTCTACCACATTGAATTTCTTTCTGTCCCTTGAGATGACACATTCTCACATGTTTCCAAGTCTTCACTATTCCTTCTGCCCCAACTGACACTTATCACTGGGTTTGGTGAAGTTCTCATGAAACACAGCTATGCCCATTTCTTTACATATTGTCTATGCCTGTGTTTTTGCCACAGCGGCAAAAAGCTTATAGCCCCTAAAGCCTAAAATACTTCCTATCTGGCCCTTTCCAGAAAAAGCTTGCCAATGCCTGTTCCACACCTATCCTATAATTTTCAAGAAATATAGTGGATATAAAAGATCAAGTTAAATGGTACAACAATAAGGCAGTTAGTCAAATCCAGAATGTGGCACATTCTACACCAGTTTCTTCAACAAATCAATGGCATCGAAAAGAGGGAAGGGTTATTATAGTACACAGGGGACTTAAATTTGGATAAAATTTGCCAAATACTAAGCAATCAGGAATGAGTGGTAGAACCTAAATAAATTCAAATGCAGATTTTTTAAAAATGTCATGAACCCCCAAAGGACAAGTTGACTGACCGATACGCAAGTAACTGATGAACTCTCATGTGGGTAATGCCTGCTCTCAGAGCAGTGGGTTATTATTATTTATTTAATTTCTCAGGCTTCTTCACATTGATGATCTGAGATTTTACTGTATTAGTTACTAAAAGGTCTATTTTTTATTTTCAAGCCATGTGGAATTTTATCCCCTTGGATTTCTTTTGAATTGCAATACCCGTGTTTCCCCCCCAAAATTAATCACATCGTGACTGCTTACCCCCACCTCCACATTCCTAACTTTGTTCATTCCAAATGTACTGTTTTTTTGTTGTAAACACCTTGTTTAGTAGCATCTGCAAAGCTTAATAAATTCTTTATTTGTTCTTCCAGAGACCTAAGAAGAATATTAGACAAAGTCTTTTAAATAGTAACCAAAAGCTTCCCTGTCTGAGTGGCTCAGTTGGAGCATCATCCTGTACACTAAAATGTTGCAGGTTCGATTCTTGGTCCAGGCACATGCTCAGGTTGCAGGTTTGATCCCTGGTCAGGGTGCACATGGGAGGCAACCGATAGCTGTTTCTCTCTCACATTGTTGTTTCTCTCTCTCTTTCTCTCTCTATTCTTCCCCCTTCCTCTCTCTAAAATCAATACTAATAATATCCTTGGACAAGGATTAGACAAATGAAAATAAATAGTAACGGGAAGCTGCACAGCTCAGCCTTTGACTAGATATATGATCTTAGTAAAGCTGTTTATTGTTTAGGTAC
Source organism: Trachops cirrhosus (assembly GCA_028533065.1). NCBI lineage: Eukaryota > Metazoa > Chordata > Mammalia > Chiroptera > Phyllostomidae > Trachops > Trachops cirrhosus. Next base: position 9,323 of record JAPYXV010004335.1, read on the forward strand.
TTCTCCATTTTGGCAGTTTTTTTCCATTGCTTCACTCTTTCCACTTATTTATTACCTTTAGTTCAATTACTAATGAAGCTATTTCCTCCTTTTTAAAAGAATGAGTGTCAGTTTCAGAATGGCCAAATTGATATACCTTCTTTCTTAAAAAATTTTTTTTTGTCTGTTCTCACTAAGTAAATATATGTGAGGGAGTCACATAAAAGAATTCTTGCATGACTTTGTTTCTTGAATTATGCTGTTCTCATTTAGCCACATTGTGATTAAAATGTGTTTGTAAAATGCAAACAGTATAATTACAAATAAAATATGTGAAGTACTCTAAATTCTTTCTTTTAAAGCATCATTTAATATGTAAGTTAAATAAAACTATATAAAATAATGAAAATTTATCACATGAAGTATAGAATATGTATAGAATTACAAATGACACACCCATTAAAAGATGTCTAAAGAGACCCTTTGAAAACTGAGGGAGAAAAAATAAGAATTTAATAGAAGGGGGAGACACAAATGACAACTCACCAAAAACATATAAAAATGGTCCATAGCATATGAAAATATGTTCAATAATGTTTCTCACTCAAAATTAGAGAAATTCAAGTTAAAACAATATTGAGATACAAGTACCTGTCTATGTGATTGGTGATATTAAAAATTATGAGGATGAGGTGACTTGTTAGCACAGTAGATAGTGCATCAGTCTCATAGAAATTATGAGAACATATCCTGTTGACCAGGCTTAGGGGAAACAGTCATTCTCATAAGCTTCTAGGGAAAATGTAAAGTAGTACAACAATTTTGAGCAAACTTGGTAATATATAACAATATTATGTAGTCAGTTACATTTCAACCTGATAATCCCACTTCAAGAGAACTGAAGTTGACAATATATCTCCAACAATATGAAAACATACATGCACACAGTTATTCATTTGAACATTGTTTACATGTAAAATATTTGAAACAACCTAACTGCCCATGCATACAAGAGTGGTTGAGTAACTATAGCATGTCCCCCCAATGAAGTACTATGTAGCTGTAAAGAAACAATTAGGAGGGTAACAGGGGAAAGCAGGGAAGGGGCAAGCTAAGGAACATGTATAGGGGACCATGGGTATGGACAACACGGTGGGAATTGACTGAGGAGGGTGGAACAAAGGAGAGCAATGAGGAAAAATGTGTGACAACTGTAATTGAACAATAAAAAATAAAAATAAGACTTCCGGCCAAGATGGAGGCATAGGTAGACGCACTGTGCCTCCTCATACAACCAAGATAGGGACAACAACAATATAGAAACAAAATAACAACCAGAACTGACAGAAAATTGAAGTGTTTGGAAGTCCGACACCCAAGGATTTAAAAATAGACACGTTCATCCAGACCAGTAGGAGGGGCGGAGTCGGGCAGCCAGACGAGGGACACGGAGCAGAGAGCTGAGCATCCGGGGCGGTGCGCAAGCCCACAGCAGGCACACCCTGGGCGCACAAGCAGCAGTGGCTGGTGGGTCCTGGCCAGGGGGTGGCGACCAGCAGACCCTGCAAGGCAGACATTGTGAAGCAAGGCACTGCGCCCAACTCAGGGTCCCAGCACCGGCAAATAGAGCTTTGGGTCACTGACTGAAAAGGAAGGTCCCACGGGGTGCACAGGCCCACCCACACCAGAATTGGTGCCAGAGGGGCCCGGTTAGCTTGTGGAGAGTGGCAGAAGGGTCTGGGGTCCTACAGAGAGCAGAGCAAGCGCCATTGTTCCTTCTCGACCCTGTCCCCACATACAGTGTCACAATCCAGTGACTGGGGTGCCCCACCCTGGTGAACTCCTAAGGCCCCGCCCCTCACTGCAGCAGCTCGACAAGACCAAATAACAAAACAAAACAAAAAAAGCCCAGCAAAAAGATGGCTCAAGCAGAAGAAGAATTGAAAGCCCCAGAACCCATCCTTTTAAGTGACAGAGAGATAGCCAACCTATCAGATGCACAGTTCAAAGCACTAATGATCAGGATACTCACAGAACTGGCTGATTTTGGTCACAAATTAGCTGAAAAAATGAAGGCTACAATAAGTTTAATGAAGCAAGATGCACAGGGAACCAATGGTGATGGAATGAAAGATGGGTCTTACATCATTGGAGTGAACCAGT
>JAPYXV010004336.1:0-11464 GCA_028533065.1 Trachops cirrhosus
CTTTCCAGCCCCTTCTTGCCTGCAAGATTTCTTTTGAGAAATCAGCTGACAGTCTAATGGGAACTCTTTTGTAGGTAACTGTCTCCTTTCTTCTTGCTTCTTTTAGGATTCTCTCTCTATCTTTAATCTTGGGTAACTTAATGATGATGTGCCTTGGTGTGTTCCTCTTTGGGTCCAACTTGATTGGGACTCTGGACTTCCTGGACTTCCTGGAAGTCTATTTCCTTCACCAAATTGGGAAAGTTTTCCTTCATCATTTGTTCAAATAAGTTTTCAATTTCTTGCTGTTGTTCTTCTCCTTCTGGCACCCCTATAATTTGGATATTGGAATGTTTCAGGTTGTCCCAGAGGTTTGTAAGAGTCTCTTCACTTTTTTGAATTCCTGTTTCTTTATTTTGTTCCAGATGGATGTTTATTTTTTCCTTTTGTTCCAAATTGTTGCTTTAACTCCTAGTTTTCTTCCTGTCGCTGTTGGTTCCCTGAATATTTTGCTTTATTTCACCTTGGGTATCATTCATTTGTTTTTTTATTTTTCAGCCAAGCTCAATCCGATCTGTGAGCATTTTGATTACCAGGGCTTTAAATTCTCCCTCAGATAGGTTGGCAGTCTCCTCCTCGCTTAGCTCCCTTTCTGAGGCTCTGCTCTGTTCTTTCATTTGGGCCATATTTCTTTGTCTTGGTGCAGCTGATAGGTTATGAGGGAGCGGGGCCTTAGGTATTCACCCAGGCAGGGCAAACAACCCTCCTTGCTGTGCTGTGGCGCTGCTTGTGGGGGAGGGGCCAGAGAGGGAACAGTGCAGCTTGCCTGCTTGCCTCTAGCGCACTTTCTAACGGACTCTCGTGTGAGACTGGGAGTTTCTCCCACCGCAGCAACCACCATAGCCCGCAGCCACTTCTGAGTCTCAGTTTCGCCTCCAGTAAGCCCTGCCCGCACAGCCTGCAGCCTTGAGGCAGCAGGCCCCGCCCACCTGGTCGACCGCAGTTCTTCTGAGTCAGCCTGCATGCTCTGCTGCCTTACTGGTCTGTTTATTCTGGTTGATTTTTTCTTTAATTCCTTGGTTATCAGAGTTCCATGCAGTTTGATTTTCTGGCACTTTTGGTTTATTGATTTTAGATGGGTTGTTATCCTCCTCTTGGTTGTGTGAGGAAGTGAAGGGTTTCTACCTACGCCTCCATCTTGGCCGGAACTCTCTAGACTCAATTATTGATAGATATGTATTTATTGCAATTTTATTGTTCATAGTTTTGATCTTCTTAAAGAAGACCCTTTAACATTTCATATACTAAGGGCTTGGTGATGATGAACTCCTTGAACTTGACCTCTCTGGGAAGCACTTTATCTGCCCTTCCATTCTAAATGAAAGCTTTGCTGGATACAGTAATCTTGGTTGTAGGTCCTCGCTTCTCATGACTTTGAATACTTCTTTCCAGTCTCTTCTTGCCTGTAAGGTTTCTTTCGAGAATTCAGCTGACAGTCTTATGAGAAGTCTTTTGTAGGTAACTAACTGCTTTTCTCTTGCTGGTTTTAAGATTCTCTCTTTGTACTGAAGACCCATTTTAAGTCTTTAAAACATTCTTTATAAGACACTGACATGGAAAATTTAGACTCCATAAAAATAGTCAACATGGTAAAACTGACAATGGCAAAACTTTATACAACTAAACTTGCAGTCTTAGCTTGGGCTCCCTGCAAGCCAACTCCGAAGTAAGAATGAGAGTTTAAGTATTAGTTTATTTGAGAGGTCATTCCAGAAACCATCAGCAGGGGGGCGGGGAGTAATACAGGGACCGGGATGAGCCAGTAAAGGGCGCATCATCAAGCAGTTTTCCACTGGGGGTGAATGGATTCAATCCTCAACACCCAGGCAACTGGGGGGAAAAAGCGTAGAACATACCTAAGAGGAATTCACCAGAGGAGGAGGAAGCTGGGGTATTCATCCTCCATCTGCCATCTGTCATTGGCACATTAAGTCCCAGCACTTCCAGCCCGGGGGTGTCCAGGCTGAGAGAAAGCCCAGGTCGGGAGTTGCAGGTCTTCACACTCAGAAGCCACCACCATTCTTGTGTACTGGAGGGTAAGTGCCAATGGGGCATGGGTGGGCCACCACTACTACCCACTACGTATGTTACTGACTCAAAACTATCGGAAGAACCACATTTTGACAAAACTTAGGCCCCAAAAATTTGCACCACAGGAAATTGGTAGACATAATTGCCATAAAAGTAAACTCACTTATAAAAGGTTAAAAGTTTAAAAAATTTTATTTGGACAAATGGTAAAACAAATCTTCATGGTGACATTTTTATGAAGAAACATTTTCCAGATGAAAATAGTTTCAGTAATTCTTAATCCCTTCACAAATTGGTAGTTACAGAATAGTCACGGGGATGTAAAGCACAGCATAGGGAATGTCATCAATTTTATTGCGATAACTACGTATGGTGCCAGGTGGGTGCTATAAATATCAGGGGGACGCTCTGTAAGGTACCTGATTAGCTAACACCATGCCGCACACCTGAAACCAATACAAAATAATATTGAATGTAAACCAATTGAAAAATGAACATTAAAAAGCAAAAGAAAATAATTTCAACAAAAGCAAATAAAAATAGCTAGAAACATTTAACCTGAATTATATAGAAAATTGATAATCAAGGAATTAAATTGATTTGAATTTGCTCAGGAAAATATGTTCTTCATAAAATTTCATCGATGCTGGCATGATTCTGATTTAGAGTGTTTTTACTCACAAACATGGAGTCACAGTGTCCTCCGGCTCAAAACAAGAGGAGGATCGAAACATCCTGTTCTTGAGCTGCTAGAGGCCAAAAAATGAAGAGGATTTGTGCCAGGGGAAATTGCATGGGTAAATGCAGAGTGGAAAAGCATATGGAATGCTTTGGGAATGATGAATTCCTCACTGACAGAGCTATGAGAGCAGATGTTAAGCAAAAAAAAAAAAATCATTCATGAATATTCTGTGGATCTGCAGATTTCTTTGTTGAAAGAGGATAAGAGAAAAATTGGATCTTACTGCTTTTCAGTGTAACTCTTCGCAACTTTTCACTGAAATATCCATGACCTTACAGGAAAAGAATAAAAACCCATTGAAATAATGAGAGATTGACAGACAACATAATGTAAAATTGTGAGCAGACTTGAAAATAATCTTAAGGCAAATGGAGTTTGAGAAAAACAGATCCATACTTCTTCACCTTATAGAATACACAAGCCTTCTTCATGAAAGAGCAACTAGGGAAAGATTTTTTTTTTTAAAGTACACTGCTCTTGCCCCACCAACCATATCCTGACATGGAGATTCTGGCCTTTATGAGCCAGAGGACTGGGCATTCATCTCTCTTGACCCCCTCAGTTTACCCACTGTCTTTTTACAGTTTTACATGGAAAAAGAACCACCACAGTAATCAATTACACAAGAAGGAAGGGCACACTGGCCATGGTGTAAAGAGTATCCTACAACAGGTGACCACGGACATAGGAAGAGCTATTTCACTGCTGTTGGCTTCTGGTACCAGAGAAGGACACAATGCAAGGAGATCTGTAACCACCAGAGTACAAAGAGGTGCAGTAACAGAAAGCCCATTAGAAGCTGAAATGCAGACTGGAAGCTGTGCCCATGAACTCACCCCTTTCCAGGCACAGACTTACCGAGGAGGTGGAGCCACTACCCAAATGGATAAAAGTTGGGACTCAAGGCAACCCACATATTCTGTTGACACACTGAGTCTAGAAGGATCTTCCCTTGTTTGTGTGTGAATTAAGAGAAAAAAACAAATTGGGGGCTACAGACAAAGACGAAATAAAAGAAGAGTCAGAGGAAGGGAATATGCTTCTGGAATATTATTTGCTTTCAGAGCCAGAAGAAGTCAAGCTATCAGGCATCTTTAAAAGATTGCATGAGACGCAAAAGGTGGTAGGTAATACCTGAAAACTATACAATGTTATTAACAATGTCACCCCAATAAATTTAATTTAAAGATCAAAGGTAGATGCAGAGCAAAAGTTGAAAAGTTAGTTGACTCAAAGAAAGACTGTAAGAGCATTCCAGAGACCCCAGCAGAATTCAAATCCATATGCAGTCAGTAAAGCACAGGAAGGGTGGTGCAGAAATGCACCTGCTGATATCAAAGATATACTTGAGGTGCTTCCCAGAGTGCAGATGAAAATGACAGGTTCAGATCTTCACCACATGCTTCATGAATACCTATGTGCCAGTCACTCTGCTAGGTGCTGGACCTAAAGACTTTCACATTATCTATCCTCAGAGTGTGAGAGGCAGCCATTAAACCCTAAACCCAAGTTATCACATAATTCCAAATCGTGGTGGTTGCCTCAACTGAAAACGGGCACTATATGAGTTGCCCATGTAGGAGAAGCCAGTTTCAACCGAGTGGTTAGGTAAGTCCTATCTAAAGAAGGAATAGCCCTGGGTGGTGTGGTTTAGTGGATTGAGTGTGGGCCTGTGAACCAAAGGGTCGCCGGTTCGAATCCCAGTCAGGGCACATGCCTGGGTTGCAGGCCAGGTCCCCAGTGAGGGGCGCATGAGAGGCAACCACACATTGATGGTTCTCTCCCTCTTTCCCTCCCTTCCCCCTCTTGAAAATAAATAAAATCTTTTAAAAAGAGTGAAGAGGTAAAAAACATCACTGAATGCATAAATCTGGATGAAGCTCAGGAGAGAGGCTGAAACTGAAAGCCCTCCACTATTACAGATAGTATTTATTTACTTGGGTTTTATGTACCCTTTCCTTATGGAAATACTCGAAGATACACAAAAGCAGACAAAATAGCATACTGAGTCTCTACATACCCATCATAGTACAAATCATATTTTGCCATGAAAATGCTAAGTCTCCTAGGAAAGAGAAATACACAATCACTCAAGTCCGAGTTTTCCCTCTGAAAAATGGGAACATTCCAACTAACCTCATGGAGTTTTGGTGAGAACACGAAATTAACCATATCAACAGTGTGCAGTAAACCGATTTTAGCCTATTAATATTTTGTTGTTTTCGGGTTGTCAATATTGACCCAATATTGGAGAAGGAAAATATATCAGGATTAATGAGTGGTTTAACGAGCTCCAGGGCGATGCTGAGGACCTGGGCTCTCTGGGACCCTGCAGGGCTCCGACTTGGCTCCTCACTCTGACTCTGCATCAAGTCTGTCACTGAGAAATTCTGTAGTGCAAACACCTGCCCGCACCGCTGCTAGAAAGACAGTGGGAAGGGCACACGGCAGAAACCCATTTCCTCTGAAACCCTCCATCCAGGGGAGGGGCTGGGTTTTGTGTCAGCCTGGGGCTTAGAGTCCTCCCTTGGTCATGAGATGGCCCAGGAGGGTTGGGGGAGGTTCAAGGCGTCAGCAGCTCTGGGCATCGATACTGTGTCACCCACGTCCATGCCCCCAGGAACCTGATGTTCAGAAGCGGAGAGAAAATGATACAGAACAGACACTGAACAATAAATTACAGGTGCGTAATGGTTCCTGGCCAAGAGACACAGATGAAAGATCTTTCGGAATAAGGTTCTCCTAAGCCTGAGGGAGATCTCTATGTGTAGACTCAAAGAACTTACCCCATTTTAGGGAGAATTACCCATCTACCCACAAACACATTTGGCAACTAGTTTTAGCTACAACAGAAAAACACCTGCAATCATCAAGACAGCGAAAAACAAATCATCATTTGTTCTGCACACTACTTGGTGCTTTACAGAAATTCTCTCATTTAGACCTCACAGCATTCCAACAAAGGGTGGTGCTGGCCTTCAAGTTGACCAGATTCAGGAATTCAAACCATCTTGACAGGCTTCCTCCTGACACGACACCAGCAGCCCCGGGCTCACATTACCCTAGCTCAGTAGCCCCAGGAGAAAGAGACGGGGCCTCTCTCCTGGTCTCACCACACCAGGGCTCCAGCCGTGTGTATGCCGTGTGCTTGCCCTTGGATCCATCACAGTGACCAAGAGAATGGACTTAAGGTAATTGGCCAGGGGCTGAGGTACTATGATTAGAAATCCCACCAGAATTAAAAGGGTGGAGTGAGAAAAAATAAACGAATAAAGAGAGGTTTGGCCAACAAATGCAAAAGGTCCTGGAGGGGACGGTCTATGAGTTGCCCCACTGTACAGGTGAGGACAGTGAGGATGAGGGAGGCCAAGTAACTTGCCCGAGGTCACCCCTCCAGTACACGTCGATCAGCCAGGGTGCAAGCCAAGGAGGCCCGACCAGAGCTCTTAACCACTGTGCTACAAGGCAAAGAAGTCAGTTTGGTTTCAGACTGCTCTGCAGCAACAGCTTTTGGAAGAAAATGCAGCAACAGCTAGACTTTTTAGAGAAAAAAAGACTGTACCCAAAGAGTCTTCCACTCTGCCAAACTGTCCTTCACAATATAGCTAACAAATATTAAACACACACCGTGTGACAGGCACTGTTGTAAGTGCTTTATGTGTATTGAGTCATTCATGAACAATCCTGTAAGACAGGAATTCTTTTTTTGAAGATTTTATTTATTTCCCTTTAGAGAGAGGAGAAGGGAGGGAGAAAGCAAGAAACACCAGTATGCAAGAGATACATCAGTTGGTTGCCTCTCTCATGCCCCCAACTGGGGACCTGGTCCACAATCCAGGCATGTGCCCTGACTGGGAATCAAACCAGTGACCTTTGGGTTCACAGGCTGGTGCTCGATCCACTGAGCCACACCAGCCGGGGCACAAGAATTCTTATTATCCTCCTTTTACACAAGAAAACTGAAGCCCAGAGAACTTAGATAACTTATCTCAGAGCTAAGATGGCACCTATGCAATCTGGTCTTCTGACCCATGGTGTCAACGGCCCTTCCATACTGCCAGGGTTCAAAAGCATACCATCGATGCCCACTTCTTGAAAAAAATTACATAAAAATAGACATCACCATAACAAGAGATCAAAACCAATTAAAAAATGAGACAGCCTTGTGAAAACTACACAGTTAGTTTTTAAAAGTCTAAAAGATGCATCTAAATCTGAGATTTTATTAACAAAGGGAAGAAGGAGGAAAGTAAAAGTGAACTCCACTTGGCTGAATCAGGAGGAACCAAAAGACTATCATTTCATGGTAAGAACAGTATAGGAAATGGAGAAGCCAAAGAACTTACATGCACGACGGATGGACAAGAACTAAGGGGCGGGGATTGCTGGAGGGGAGAGAGTTACGGGCAGAGGGGGGCAGAGGGGGAAAAACTGGGACAACTGTAATAGCATAGTCAGTAAAATACCCTGAAAACGATATAAATATAAAGTAAAAAAGATTACCATTTCAGTTTAAGAATTCTGATAATTTAAGAAATATAGGCCACAGAATGAATGCTTTTAAAATTGTTGTTCTGTTCGACTCTTTTTTAGCAGTTTTCTAAATACAACTGGTGCCATAAACTCCTCTGCAGGAAAACAATAAAGTTGTTTTTCAAAGGTAAACAGTAGGTTTTTAAAAATACGAACACACAGATTCAAACTTATTTGATGTGTTTCATCCATGCAATTATCTTTCCTGATGTTCAGTTATCCCACCTGTGACTAGCTGGGACTTTAATTTGGCACATGAGTCCTGTTACCGCGACCTAGCAGACTCTGAAACCTTTATTGCCATCGAAACACTGGATATGTCTTTTCCCAGACCCACAGAAAGCTTAAAGGTCATATTTACAATTCTAAAAGGTGTACGTATGCCTTCCAAAGCAAAGAAGAAGATACTAGCAAAGAAAATACTCATAAGAGAGAAACAAATCATAAAGCAAAAGAAATAGCAAAGAGGCATTAAAAAGTAGCATAGAAAAAGATGAAATATAAGCTAAATGTATCGGTTATAATGATAGATATAAATGAAACCTACTTCCATATTTAAAAATAATGTTTCCCAGGCTGGATTTTTAAAAATTAGTTCTATGATATTTAAAAGAATCACAAAATGGCACAAGAAGATCCATGTAAAAGAATCAGGAAAATATGCAAAACAGACACAAATGAAGGGAAACCAAAGGTTGAAATACTTAAATTAGTTAAATTTGAGGCCCAAAAGCCTGCATAAAATGGCATTGAAATGTATAAACCCAAAATTAGAATAGAGACTCACTTAATAATACAATTAATGTCTTATTTAATAGCTTCCTGGAAAGAAGCATGCATACTAGACAAATAGACCTTTTTTCCTAGTGCCCATGGGACACATAAAAATTGAGCATGTATAGCTTCACTAACAGTGGCACTTCAACAGGGTTCAGTTGCTGAATTAGACTCATGGAACTTAAAAGGACAAAGCTTTCAAATACACAGTTTATTGCAGGGAACAGACACACTATAGCAAGAGCCCGAAAATCAGAATAAACATCAGCATATGACTCACAGCGGGGGTCTGGCGAGGCCAGGTGCAGACTCCTAATGTCCTCTCTCTCTAAGGGCGGGGCCAGATGTCTGTGGATGGGGAACCCCTGATGTGTGCACAGAACTCTTCGGAACCAGGGAGACAAAAATGAATTCTTTGCTGAAGTTTTTTCTATTGTGCTTGTCACCTAGGCATATCCTTGCTGTGGACCCGGTAGAACCCGGGGGTGGGGGCGGGGGCTGGGGAGTGGCATGAGCACACCCCACGCAGCCCCCCAAGCTCATTGTTATTCCTAAACGGTGCTGACAAGCTGGGTCAAACTCCCCTGAAACTCTCTGGACTCACGGTTCCATAGAGACACTGTACATCAATGTTTCATGCTTTGACGAGGAGTCATGTCAGGCAGGAGCTTTAATTTAACCAAACAGCTCAGGTTAATTGTAAACCTGCCCTGATTAAGCTTTACAGCGCAAAAGCAAAGCACAAAGTCCGTCTCAATAATTTCCAAAATGCTGAAACCACACAAGCCCTATTTTCAGACCACGATTCAAACCAAAAATGAATAAATATGATAAATACAAAGTAATCAAAATGCAAATTAAAACAAGGTGGCTTTTTTTAACACTATAAGTCTGATGAAAATGAATATAAGCGTGATCGTGTCCAGTGTCAGTAAGGATCGAGGAGTACTAGGCCTCGTCGTTCACTGCTCTTGCAAACATAGATTTGTAGAATCTTTCTCAGGTAAGTACCAATCATTTTGGTAAGCTGGATTAAAAAATCCTTCAAAAGGTACATTCTCTCGGCCCAGAAATTACATATTTGGTATTTTATCCTGAAGACACTAGTTGAGGATATCGACAGGCAACAATGCTTATTGCATTGCACATTGCAACTGTGCTTATTGCAGCACAGTGGATAACAACAAAATGTTGGAAACAGTCAAAACGTCCAGCAGTATGGGGACTATTTCACTATGTCAGTGCCATAGCCAACTGTCTGTGGCGGGCTCTGCTGGGTCCATGTCTACAATGGTGTCCCCTCTTCTGTAGTAATGCAACCACCGGCAGTGCTCACTGCTCCCGGCACAAAGTCTGACAGTGCTGTTCCCGCTTGCCGAGCTTGCCCCGCACCTAGGGGTGACCGTGTGATCCAGTTCTGGTCCATGAGATGTAAGGAGAAGTCTACCGGGGGCTCTGAGAGAGATTTTACTTTCCTAATGAAAGGGAAGGATGCTGTTGATGCTACAGCTATCACCTACTGTTAAGTGAGAAAGATGAACTATTTGTTGAGCAAGAGCTGTTTGGGTTCTCTGATAATCGGAGGCCAAAGAGTCCCTAATTCTGGTGGATACTGTGATGTGCCTCCCCAAGCCCCCTCGGGACTCCCAGATGCTAGGAGTGCTACGGGCTGACAGTGGTCAGCTCTCTCCAGGAATTGCACTCATTGGGTCGGCTGCCTTGCCCAGTCCCCTTCCTGGGAGGCAGCCCATAGGAGTATAAAGGCTCAGCCTTCTTTCTTGAATTTGGGACACAGGGCCCTGCCAGCTCCAGAGCTGTAGCCCTTGTCACTACTGCACTGCCTAACTTCCCCTTGTGCCTAAACCTGCTTGATTCCCTTTCTCGATGGTATATGAAGGGCATTTCTTAATAAACTTCCTGCACTCAAATCTCTCTCTTAGAGAGAGGGGAAGGGAGGGAGAGAAACATCAGTGTGCGAGAGAAACATTGATCAGTGCCTCTCACACACCTCCAACTGGGGACTTGCCCTGCAACCCAGGCATGTGCCCTGACTGGGAATTGAACTGGTGACCCTTTGGTTCACAGGCCGGCACTCAATCCCCTGAGCCACACCAGGGCTGGCACTCAAATCTCTTGACTCAGAGTCTCTTTCCGAAGTAACTCTACCCACAGCATCACTGACACTTTTGTTCATGTAAAAAGATGTTCAAAATATATTGCTAAATGACACAACAGGAGGTTATAATGCAGCATGCATGGTGTTTTTTTATTATCCCAATTATACAGAGGTGGGGAAAAGTAGGTTAATAATAATACAATGATTAATAAATAATGATACAAGAATAAACTCTGTTTCACATACTCACAACTGTAAACTTACTTTAGCCCAACCCTGTACATCTGCATAGTAAAAATGCAAAGGAAAACACTTAAATGCAAAAAAAAAAAGTTTTAATATTTTAATCCATAGAGTAGTGGTGAGAAAGTAAGGGAATCCCAAGGGTGGTGGTCGGGGTGCAGAAATGATTGGCAAGCGCCAGTCCACAAGAGCTAAAGATCAGATTTACTCTGGAGGTGGCTGCTGACTCCTGACGACCTACAGCCAGGTTTTCCTGAGCCATTGCTGTGGGGGATGGGAGACAATGCCTAGAATTTGAGCAGTGTGAGAGTTCAGGATGGACACTCTTGCATTAAGGCAGGAGAGTCAAAGAGCAACAAACAGCCTTAAGAAGTCCAACTGGAAAAGCCCACCCTGTAGACGGTGCCAGGAGAAGTCAACTCCATGGGAACCACCAGGCACAAGCAAGTTCACTGAACTGTACTTAACCACCAAGATGGCAAATTTATTTTATGTGTGTTTTACCATAGTAAAAACAGGGTGGGGGGATGGAATGAAGTACTGACACATGATACAACGTGATGAACCTTGAAAACATTACGCTAAGTGGAAGAAATTAGACACAAATACCACATATTGCGTGATTCTGTTTATATGAAGTGCTCAGAATAGGCAAACCTACAGAGACATAAAACAGGCTGACGGCTGCACAGGGGAGCGATGGGCTGCAGCAGCTCATCCTGGGTTTACCCCCTGATCCTGTCTCCAGAGACCCTTCCTTTGCCTCACTGTTCCAAGCTTGAATATCCTTACTTTCACTTTGTGTCTTGAAATTTTCCCTGCACATGTCAAGAACCTGGTGGCGCCCTGACACTGAGAGATCCTGGACCTTGCCAAGGCAAGTCCAGCCCCTGTGCAGAAGCTGTCCGGTAACATTTTTGCATTTAAGATAACGTACCTTTAGAAAGTCAGACTCACCTGCTTTTCCAGACCCCTCAGGGCGC
>JAPYXV010004337.1:0-11463 GCA_028533065.1 Trachops cirrhosus
CAATAGCAAAGTGCTGGAAACAACTTAAGTGCCCATCAGTAAATGAGTGGATCAAAAAAGAATGGCACATTAGCATAATGGAATACTATAGAACAGAGGGAAAGAAGGAACTCCTACCCTTGGCAACAGCATAGATGGCACTAGAGAGCATTATGATAAGTGAAATAAGGCAAGTGGTAAAAGACAAATACCATATGATCTCACGAATAAGTGGAATGTAATCAATAAATGAACAAGTAAACAAAATATAACCAGAGACATAGAAATAAAGAACAAGCTAATAGTAACCAGTGGGGGAGGGGAGGGGGATAAGGGGGAAAGATGTGGAAGCATCATCAAGGAACATGTATAATGGACCATGGATAAAACCAAAGGGGTGGTAGGATTGAGTATGGGGCGTGGGAGTGGGTGTGGTGCAGAGGGTGGTGAGGGGAAAGTGGGGACAACTGTAGTTGAACAACAATGAAAAATATAAAGTATTTTACAAAATATAATTAGTTATTTACAACCATAGGGAGGGAGACAAAGAAGTAGAGAAACATTGATATGAGACAGAAACATCGACCTGTTTGTCATTTGTATGCACCCCAAATAGGGATGGAATTGACAACCTAGGCATGTTCCCCAATCAGTAATTGAACCCATGACCTATTGGTGGTGGGATGATGCCTAACCAACTGAGCCACAGTGGCCAGGGCATCATCACCAATCTTAAATAAACTTTATATACTCTTATTACTTTTTTATAAAGTCCAGATTATCATAGCACCCTCCTTCAATCTGTCTTGAATTTTATGTTTGTCAGTCACTTGCTTATCTTTATAATTTGACTAAAATTGTGTACCAGAAAAATGTATTCCATTGCTTTTCATGTCTTATGATTCTGTAAAACTTGTTTACATACTGTGTTTTCTATAGTGCCTTTGTTTTCTTAATGCATTTTATCTGTTGTTTTCACAGGACAATTCTAAGACCAAGAATAAAGTGAAAGTAATTTCACTATTTTATACTATTTAATAAGTTTAATAAACAGGCAAAAACTGACTTCTCCACTGTAGGGAACCAGTTTGTTTTGGTCTGGAAAATGTGACTCAGCTCTATATGGAAAACCTATAGAAGCGATGTGGTGGGCAGGAGCCAGACCCTCAAACCGGGTTTTCTCGTGGGAATCAGGCCTAGAAAATGCATACAGACTGTTATGGCTTGCTCTTTCTAAAACTCCCTCACCCTGGTCTGAAACAGTGTTTATTGCCTATCTTCAAGGTAGTTTCTAAAGCCTGTGTAAAATTTCCCAAGGATGGAGCTGATCAGCTTGCTGCCTTTTCCTTCTGCATTTGTTATTCTCATCTCTTCGATTGTACCTAATATGTAGACAACAATATTTTATGTAATAGATAATAAATCCTTCTTTGATGTAAAACCTGAGAAAAACAATAAAAGCCTATCTAGGCAAGGGTCAGGGCGTTCTCTTCTTGAGAGAATGGCCAAGGCACTCTCCACTTGAGAGAAGCGACCATAGGACTCTCATCTGAAGAGAGTACCATCCTGTCCCTTTTTCTCCACAGGATTGTTGTAGCCTGTGGATTTGTTTTCGTCTGCAGTCACAACACACGGACTCTGTGGGCCAGAGTCTGCCACCCTCCACTGTTCTGTTAAATGATGTGTAGATGGTTTTCAGTTTGGAATATTATAAACAGTGGTGCTTTGATCCAGCATGTGTCTTTGGAGGCAGACTTACTTTAGGGTCCATATCTATGATGGAATCCTTGGATTATAGGATTTGCCCACATTTAACTTCATCACATAAGGACACTTTCCAAACAGTCATGATTGTTTACCTTCCTAATCCTAGGGGCATTGCTAGAGTATATAGTTTGTAAATATTTAACTTTTTTAGAGTGTCTGTATCATTTTGCATTCATTAGCAATGTATGAGAGTTCCTATTGCTTTACATCTTCTCTAGCATTTGATGTCATCGATTTAAAACTTTTTAAATATTGCCCTGGCTGATGTGGCTCAGTGGATTGAATGCAGCTTGTGAACCAAAGGGTCTTAGGTTTGATTCCCAGTCAGGACACATGCCTGGGTTGTGGTCCAGGTCCCCAGTTGGGGGTACATGAGAGGCAACCACACATGAAGTTTCTCTCCCTCTCTTTCTCCCTCCACCTCTCTAAAATTAAATATTTACAATCTTAATTTTCAAAAAAATTTTTTTTCATTTTAGCCATTCTATGGATATATATGGCCATATTATTTTCATGGTCTAATTTTCATTTCACTAATGGCTAATTCTGATTATTTTTCGTGAGCTTATTTATCACCCTATATCCCTTTGTAAACCCTTTGGTTAAATGTTTTGTCCACTTTTAAAAACTGGAATGTTTTATTCCAGGTAAGTTTTGACATTTCCTTATATTTTCTAAATGTAGGTACAGATATGTGATTTGCAAAATTTTCTTCCATTTTGTAGTTTATCTTAACAGTGTTGCAGAACAAAAGTTTTCAATTTTAATGAAGTTTGTCAACTTTTTGTTTTATGGATTTTGCATTTGTTGTTATGTATAAGAACTCTTTGCATAACACAAGGCCTTGAAGATTTTCACCTGTATTTTCTTTTAAAAGTTTAACACTGTACCATTTTACATATAGGTATAAGCTTTATTTTGAGGTTTATCTTGTTTTTTAATTAGAAGTAAAGTTTAGGGTCAAAATTCTCTTCCTGCATATGGATATATAATTGTTCAGCACTATTTGTTGAAAATACTACTTTGTCCATTGAATTGTCTTTGTTTCAGTGTTAAAAATTAGATGGCCATTTTTGTGTGGATCTAGACTTGGACTCTTTACTCTGTTCCATTCATTGATTTATATGTGTATCCTTTAATCAATAATGTACTATATTTATTGCAACTCTATGCTGATTCCTAAAATTGGGTAGTATGCGTTCAACTTTGTTCACCTTTTTCAAAATTTTTGGATATTCTAGTTCTTTTGCCTTTCCATACAAATAATATTTATTTATTTATTTATTTATTTATTTAAATCCTGACACAAGGAGTATTATTATTATTATTATTATTATTATTATTTTGCTCTTACAGAGAAAGGAAGGGAAAGAGGAGCAGGGAGAGAGAGAAAAAGGCACAGGAAGACACTGATGGGAAAGAGATGTTGATCTGTTGCTTCTCACTGTGCCCTAACCAGGGATTAAATCTACAACCTAGGTAGGTGCTGTGACCAGGAAATAAACCCTCAACCTTTTGGTATACAGGGCAATGATCAAAGCAACTGAGCCACCTGGCCATGTCATAAATTTTAGAATAAGTTCATCTATACCTAAGAAGTAATGTGTTAAACCTATGCAGTGTATCATTTTGGGAAGAATTGACATCTTTACTATGTTGAGTCTTCCAATCTGTGAACAAGTATGTCTGTTTATTTACTTAGAACTTCTTTCACTTTTAAAAATAATCATTGGGCAGTTTCTAGCATACAGACTCTGAATGTTTTGTTAGATACCTAAGTGAGTTTAATTTTTTTTAACTATCATAAAGGTTATTGTATTTTTTTAACTTAGATTTCCACATATTTTACTGACATTATATAGAAATACAATTGATTTTTGTAAGTTGGTCTTATAGTCTATGACTGTACTTATAAGTTCTAGGAATTTTTGGGGTATGTTTCTTAGGATTTTCTATGTAGCACATAATGACATCTTCAAAAGGAACAGTTTTAATTCTTCTGTTTCAATTTGTATGCTTTACTTTCCTTTTCTTGCCTTATTTCAATGAATAGGACTTAAAATATGATGTTGGGTTAGAGTGGTGAAGTGAAGATTCTTGCCTTATTACTAATCTTAAGGGGAAGTATGCAGTTTTTCATATTGAGTGTGGCTTATAGATAATCTTTATTAAATTGAGGTTGTTCGCCTCTATTTCTAACTTGCTGAGAGTTTTTATCATGAATGGGTAATGTTGCATTTTGTTGAATGCATTTTCTGTGTCAGTTCATATAATTATATAGTATTTCCTCTTTAGCCTGTTGATATGCTACATCAAATTGATTTTCAAACATTGAACTATTCTTGCATATTCCAAATTCTATTTGGTCATGTTGTATAATTATTTTTCAATATTACTGAGTTCTATTTGCTAATATTTTGAAAAGGATTTACATCTATGTTTATAAGGGATATTGGTCTGGTTTTCTTTTTTTTGCACTGTCTTTTGAATTGGTATTCTTATAATACTGGCATCATTAAATTAGTTGCAGAGTGTTTTTCATTTTCTGGAGGAGATTGTATAAAATTGGTTTTAAATCTTTCAATATTTGGTATAATGTTCCATGGAAACCATTTGGGTCTGGAGATTTGGGGGGAGTTTTTAAATTACAAATTCAATTCCTTTTGTAAGTACAGGTGCTGTTCAAATGATCTATTTCATGCTGGGTGAGCTGTGGTAGCAGACTTTTGAAAGAGTGGTATATTTTGTCTCAGTTATCAAACTTATGTGACTAGAGTCTTTATAGTTTTCCTATATTACCCTCTGAGGTTGTTTTGTCCAAACTGGAATCTTTTTAGTCATTATTTCTTTGGATACTTTCCATCACCACACTTGTTCTTCTTCTCTTCTGGGTCTCTCATGACATGAAAGTTAGATAGTTTGTTGCAGGCCCACAGACCCTGAGGCTCTGTTCATTATTTTTGCCACTGTATTTTCTCTCTGTCATTCACATTGAGTAATTTCTATTTCATATTTAAGTCCACTGATCCCTACCTCTCTGTTGATTCTGTTATGTTTTAGAGCCCATCCTAGTGAGTTTCAAATTTTTGTAATTACATTTTTTAGTTCTAATTTTTTAATGTTAAAAGACAAAGTTTAGTAATAATAAGCAAGACCTTTCACAGGAATTTTAGATATGAATCCAGCTTCTATATTTCAGTTAATGTCAAAACTTGTTTCAAATTATACTTTCCAAATTAGAATAATATATCAAATAGGACAACCAGTAAATTTTTATTGGATAAGAATAACTTTAATGAAAGATTTTATTGTCATAAATAAGGAAACTAAAAATAGGGAAGTGTAAAAATGTTCTAACAATTTGAGCCTCTACTTGTTACAAAGGGTGTAAAAAAAGAATTTAATCACTTTGAATCTCGATTACAAAAGAACTCTTTATTTTACAGGTTTTGGATGTGGGATCTTTTTTTATTTTATTATTTATTTTTAGAGAGGGTAAGGGAGGGAGAAAGAGAGGAAGAGAAACATTAGTGTATGGTTGCCTCTCATACACCCCCTACTGGGGACCTGGCCCACAACCTAGGCATGTGCCCTGACTAGGAATTGAACTGGCGACCATTTGATTTATAGGCCAGTGCTCAATCCATTGAACCACTCTAGCCAGGGCTGGATGTGGGATCTTTTGAGAAAAAATGTCCTACAGCAAGTTTTTACTAACTAGACCACATTTAGCACATAATTCTATGTGCCACATAGCCATTTTAGATGATGAGGGGAGTACTGGGGAAAACATTCTGCAATTACCAAAAAAAGAGTACTAGTTTTCTGAATGCAAAGGGTAGAAATGTGAGTACGTGCTTTATAAACTTATGCACAGAAATTTAACAGTATAGGAAATTTGAAATCATTATCAGGATTAAAAACAAAGAGTGCTATAAGAAGTTTCAGAACAGAAATAAAATTTTGTGTATTCACTTTTCTAAGAATTATTCAATTTATTAATTAAAGAGCAATTCTTTGAAGAATATTAAATTGGCTAGAGCATCATCTCTATATGCCAAGTTTGCAGGTTTGATTTCTGGTCAGGACACATATAAGAATCAACCAATGAACAGATAAATACATGGAGCAGCAGGTTGATGTCACTTTCCCTTCCTATTTCTCTCTAAAGTCAATAAATTAAAAAAGAAGAGAAGATATTAAATAGGTGCCTATATTTCACTGCCCAATTTTAGCTACATTTCATTATACTAAGAACGGTGGCAATTCTCCCCCCATCTATCCAGGCACTACCATCTAGTAGCATTTTTTAAACCTGCAATTTAGTAAGACATGGCCCAGGTCTGGTATCAGATAGCAGATGCTAATGGTTTGTCAAATAGTCATTTTGTCAAGTAAGCAAATGCATTCGGTACACAAACTCCATGCCACTAGTTAAATTACTGATTGGTTATTTATCAAGAGAAAAAAAGTCAAACCATAAAAATAAAAATAAAAATAAATCTCTTATGAGTTACACTAACTACTTTGCAGTGAATCTCTCTCTCCCATTCACTCCATTTTTTCCAGTGATTGCAATAAATAATAATGCACCAAAGAAAAGTAAAGAATTGCAAAATTCTAAAAGCAGTGATGAAATATAGTCATCAATTAAAGATGATCTGGGTCACTATGCAAATGTACTCCTCTCCTGTTTTCCTTTGAAGGACTTGGATGTTGCCTACCAAAATATGTTAACAGCATAGAAGTAAAAAATTAACTCCTGATGAATAGTTTTCTATCAAGTTGTAAATAAAACACCAAGTATTATTTGCAACATTCATCTTAAATTTACAAATAGAAATGAAAGATTTAAGATTAGGAATTAGGAATATGATATTTCCTTTGAGGTACTGCTTTTAAGAAATTGACTCTGGTCAAAAGATAACAGGAATATAAAACCATTATCACCTGGGATTCCATAAACTTTTAAAGTGATATAGGTTCAAGAAAAGCCTTCCAAACTTTTTCAAATTGTGTCACACAGAGAAAATGATTACATCTGTACACACACTAGTTAAAAATGCAAGACACTGCTCTTGGCTGGACCTCCAAGGGCTAGAAAGAGATCAGTGTTTTTCTCACAATGTTACCAGACAACAACCAGGCTGGAGAAAGTTTGCCTCAGGCTGGCATTGTAGTGCATGGGTTCTTGACTTCGTGTAGGAAAGATTTCACAACAGGAGTCCAAGTGATTTTGAGAATACATTTATTAAGGTTGGGGACAGTGAAACAAAGGAAGGGCTTTTAGAAGAAAAATTTACTGGAGAAAGCCTAGGTGGTGTTCTGCTTTGGCTCCCTAGAAAAATTACAGGAAATGAGTCAGCCAGGGCGAGGCTGTGGTTAGCTTACAGGGAAGTGAAGGTCACAGAGACTGAGGTGAGCTAAGGCGGGGCTGCTTTTAGCTCAGCATGAAGTCAGAGAAAAAGGGGGCCCTGGAGACCGGATCAGAGGCTAAGTCCCAGTTGAACTGATAGGGGACTCAAGCCTTGGAAAATTTTAGCTTAAGGTAAAAAGTTGTAAGTCTAGCAAGTAATGTGTATGTTAAAGCTTTTGTTTCAGAAGCTACAGATAAGCCCTGTCCTGGCTCCTGGGAAAACAGCTGACCTCCTGGGGCACTGCTAAATATTACTGCCTGGGGACAACTGGAGGCATCTGGGCCTTTGTGTTCCAGGGAGAGACAGATGACCACCCTCCCCTGGGAACAGCTAACTGCCCAGGACAGGAATGTTGCAGCTTCTGAATCTCAAAGCCCTCAACGCACCTTGTTTGTCATTGCTGTCATTGTTTATTGGGTTTGGTAGTGATAGGCAGCCAGAAAGCTGGTGTCTTTTCCGGTTTCAGAACTGCTGCTGCCCACTTCTCCCCTAGCTGAAAGTCTCCTTGGGACCTTTAGAGTTTAGGAGGAAATAAAAAGGTTCATGCCTGGGAGGGGGCATGGGCATGCTCTAGAGTGAGCCTATACTGAGTCTTTGTCCTGAGGGCTTTTTATCTTTTATCTGTTGGTAAGAATCTTAGGTGAGGATTTCAGCAGAGTATTCATAAGCTTTCCAGATGCATTTTTAATATGATGATGTGTCAAAATGAGTGCATAGGGGGTTTGAAAATATTCTTTGTTCTGCTATACTGGTTTACTTTTATCTTGGGTCTGGCTGGTTTTTGATGGTGTTTTTGTTGTTTGTTTCCCTGATTTCATTGGGCCTTGGGTTTAGCTCACACAGATGACAATAACGGAGACTTAAGCTATGTATTTTTTTCTTAAAAAGATTTTACTTATTTTAGAGAGAATGGAAGGGAGGGAGAAAGAGAGGGAGAGAAGCATCAATGTATGAGAGATACGATTGATTGCTTCTCGCAAGCCCCCGCCTGTGGATCTGGCCTACAACTCAGGCACATGCCCTGACTGGGAATTGAACCAGCAGCCCTTCAGTTTGTAGGCTGGTGCTTAATCCACTGAGCCACAGCAGCCAGGGCTAAGCTACATCTTGTTTTGGTTAGAGAGAAGAGGTAGGAATCATTCACTCTCAAGAAGTGTTCTTGGTTAGGGGAGATAAGGTCTTGTGATTGATTCACCAGCTGGCTATAAGTTGCTCAAACTGTTTGGCCTTGTTTAATTTTCTTACCTCAGTTTCCCTACTCTAGTTGCCCAGGAATTTTCCTAGCTTCTTACTATCCTGTCACAACAGTTGATGGAAACCTGTGAACTAAAGGATCAAATTTATGAAATCCTAATGGAAAAATGGTGACAAGCACTAAAATCACTATTATTCCTTGGAAGTTCTAGAATTCTGGAACTAAGATTGTGTCAAAATTCAGAAAGAGGTTCTTTTTCTTAATGAACATTCCTCCAGTTGTATGATTTCATACTCTAAGAAAACAATGATTCCAGTCTGTTGTTAATAAGTCAAACCAACATTGGAGGGTGGAATTGACCTTCCAGGCCACCAAATGCCAGAGTTATACAGCTGAACAGTATGTGCTTCCCATGCTTTTTATTGAATTTACAGGGGCAACACTGGTTAACAAACTTATAAAGGTTTCAGGTGCACAATTCCACAACACATCATCTACATATTGTACTGTGTGTTCATGACCCCAAGTCAAGTCTCCTTCCATCAACATTTATTGCCCCTGTACCCTCCTCCACTTCCCCTGACCCCCCAATCACCACACTATTGTTTGTGTCCATGAGTTTTTCCACTTTTTAAATAAGATTTTTTTATTGATTTTTGGAGAGAGGGGAAAGGAAGGACAGAGAGGGAGAGAAACACCAATGTGTAGTTGCCTCTTTTGTGCCCCAAATGGGAAGCTGGCCCGCAACCCAGGCATGTGCCCTGACTGAAAATTGAACTGTGACCGTTTGGTTTGCAGATCTGTGCTCAATCCACTGAGCTACATCAGCCAGGGCCACTTTTTTCTTTTTGTTCAATCGCACCACATCCCCTCACCCAGCCCTCCAAATCTCCTCCCTGACAGCTGTCAACCTGCTCTCTGTGAGTCTGTCTCTATTTTGCTTATTATTTCATTTTGTTCATTAGATTCTGCATATAAGTGAAATCCTATGGTATTTGTCTTTTTCTCTAACTGGTTTATTTTTCAAAAGATTTTATTTATTTATTTTTAAAGAAAGGAGAAGGGAGGGAGAAAGAGAGGGAGAGAAACATCAATGTGTGGTTGCCTCTGGTGCGCCCCCAACTGAGGACCTGGCCTGAAGCCTAGGCATGTTCCCCTTGCTGGAAACCAAACTGGTAACCCTTTGGTTTGCAGGCTGGTGCTCAATCCACACCAGCCAGAGCTAACTGGCTTATTTCACTTAGCATAATACCCTCCTGATGTGGACCCCAGCTCGTGGGGTCTGCGACATTGTGGATGAGACGAGACAAATTCACGTGGACTACTGGGTCCTGTGAAGCAAAAGGGACAGCACGGCTCCTTTCTCAAGAGGAGAAAAGCCTCAGCCCTTGCCTTGACAAGCTTTTATTGCTTTTCTGTGGCACATTACATGATGGTCCTCATTTACTATGCACAGGTTTTCTGTAAAAGGTGGTTACCGCTAATCACATCACAGAAGAAGGATATTTGCAAATGCAAAGGGAAAAATGGTTGAACTGGTTACACTCATCCTTCGAAGGTTTAGCACAGACTTTAGGAAGTTACAGTAAGCACTTGCTGTCTCAATTCAGGGTGAGGGAGTTTTAGCAAAAGCAAGCCTCAAAGAGGCCTAGGTACAATGCAGGCCTGATTCCCCATGGGAGAACCTATCCGTGGGCATGGTCTTGTGCATTTCTGAGTGGGAGCTGGGCCCACACCATGCAGAACAGTCTCCTATACCCTCCAGGTCCATTCATGCTGTTGCAAAGAATAACATTTCCTTCTTTTTTACACCTGGTTTAATTTATACCATTGTATAAATGTACCACACACAGTTTTTTTTATCCACATACCTACTGATAGACAGTTGGGCTGCTTCCAGATCTTGGTTATTTTAACTAACATTGCAATGAACATAGGGGCACATATATTCTTGTGAATTAGTGTTTTGGTTTACTTTGGAAAATTCCCAGAATTGGAATTACTGGGTCATTAGACAGCCATTTTTTAAATTTTTTTGAGTGAACTCCATATTGTTTTCCACAGTGGTTGCAACAATCTGCATTTCCTCCACAGAAAGCTTCTCCTTTCTCCACATCCTTGGCTAGCACTTGTTGTTTATTAATTTACTGATGATAGCCATTCTGACAAGTGTGAGGTGATATCTCATTGTGGTTTTAATTTGCATTTCCCTAATGATTAGTGACATTGAGCATTTTTTCCTGTCTGTCTATTGGACATCTGTATGTCCTCTTTGGGGAAATTTCTATTCAGGTCCTTTGCCCATTTCATTTTTAAATTGGATTTTTTTTTTTATTTTGTGGTGTTGAGTTTTATAAGTTCTTTATAAAATTTGGGTATTGACCCCTTATCAGATATTGGTAAATATATTCTCCCATTCAGTGGGTTGTTTTTTCATTTGTTGATGGTTTCTTTGGTTTTCATTTGTTGATGGACAAACTTTTTAGTTTGATGCAGTCCCATTTCTTGATATTTTTCTTTTAATTCCCTTACTCCAGGCGATATACCAGAAAAAAATATTGTTGTGAGAAATGTCCAAGATTTTACTGCCTATGTTTTCTTTATTTTTTATTTTATTTTATATTTTATCTTATTTATTTTTTAAATATATTTTATCGATTATGTTATTACAGTTGTCCCATTATCCCCCTTCATTCCCCTCCACCCTGTGCACCCTCCCCCACCCACATTGCCACCCTTTAGTTCATGTCCATGTGTCATAAGTTCTTTGGCTTCTACATTTCCCATACTGTTCTTACCCTCCCCCTGTCTATTTTCTACCTACCATCGATGCTACTTATTCTCTGTACCTTTCCTCCTCTCTCCTCCTCCCACTCTCCTGTTGCTAACCCTCCATGTGATCTCCATTTTTGTGGTTCTGTTCCTGTTCTAGTTGTTTGCTTAGTTTCTTTTTGTTTTTGTTTTAGGTGTGGTTGTTAATAACTGTGAGTTTGCTGTCATTTTACTACACATGTTTTTTAATCTTTTTCTTAGATAAGTCCCTTTAACATTTCATATAATAAGGGCTTGGTGATGATGAACTCCTTTAACTTGACCTTATCTGAG
>JAPYXV010004338.1:0-11463 GCA_028533065.1 Trachops cirrhosus
GAGTGTCCCCGTGGCACTTGGAACCCCCTCCAGAACTCGGGGTTCCACAGAGCAGGGCAGGCTGCCTGGGAGCCCATGGGGACATGGGCCTATGGGGAGATGCTGCTGTGTTCCGGTCTTCTTATTGACGACCAGAACCGTGGTGTGTATCTCTCTTGTATGCATTTCCCTGTGTGATATTGGACACTTCACGAGACGTTGTACAAATAATTTGTTATCTTCTTGCGTTATTTCAAGGAAAACCCAAGACTCATTTGGTTCCCAGCTTAGACTATTTTTATTACCTGAACCTCTTTTTTTTTTCCTGAATGCTTTACTCTAATAAGATATCTTCCCCCATATACTAGGGGAAAAGTGAACTAGGCCTTCTGTAGTTTCCAGAAACTATTCTTCCCTGTTCCTCCAAGAGCGAGACAGCCGTGATCTCGCATTATCGAAATGGGCCCAGAGGCCTGACGCAGTTGCTAATTATTGCCCCACTGACGTTTTCTGATGCGCTCCCATCCTGCCCGTTGTGAGCGGGTGATGCCAACAATGCGACGAGCTCACGAAGGAAACTTGGCAGGCGACGGCGCTTTAGGCCTCCTGCCGTTTCCGGCATTCTATAGGCACAAGCGGAAAGATCCTCACTCCGTGTTGCTGACAGATGCTCACTCCAGGGCGTGTGTTTTACACGCCAGATCTGGCGAGAGACGAGCTGGTATTTACCAAAATCTTCCCATTTGGACATTTTAGGATGATGTCATTTCTTCTTTTGCAGATGTGAGGTCTGGAGCGGTAAGCATAGCTCTGACCCACGTGTGAAATGACGCGGACACCCCGGGGGTCGTAGTTCTAAGTGCGATGTTTCCAGATGGCACGTCCCTTCTTCCCAGTATCCGTTAATCCAAGCATTTCGGGAATTTGGCCTGGGAAAGACCGTGAAGTTGGGCTTCTACAAGCCCGCTCCGCTGCAGTTTCTGAGACGAGCACTGTCCTTTCAGGGAAGGCAACCCTGACGGGCGAGAGTGATGGAGACCACTCCAGATGTCGCAGGGATGCACCGCTGGGCGGCGCGCCCTCCTGGCTGCAGCCCTTGAACTTCACGTCGGGCACAGGCCCGGTGTGACGAGGTTAAAGGAAGGTCATGTAACACGAGCTCCCCTGTAGAAACCAGCTGGACAGACAGGCTTCTTAAATGAAGTGCTTTTGAGCCTTTGGACAGGAAGTGGGGGTTCAGTCCCGGCTGGCTGTGTAATACACCCTAACGGTCTGTGCCTGAAATTCCAAGCTTTAAAATGTGAAACAATTAGGTTTTTGAATCTCACCATCAAAACGTGCTGGAAATGACTTCGCCTTTCCTCAGAGCGTGTTGGAAGACAGTCAGCTTTCCTCGGGAGCCTGGAGTACAGCCCAGAGGGGGCTGACGTTAACCCACTCACATTCCAATTTATAAACCAAAACAACACACATTATATGTCTTATTTTATTTAATCCTCGAATAAGTAGAACAAAACATTTCCTACCAGAAAGAAATGTAGACCCCCATAAGTGGAATCTTTTAGAGAGGCATCGATTTTCTTAGTTGAAGAAATATCATTCATTTCTACAAACATGTCGCAAACTCAGAATGCATCACTCGTCTGGAAAACAGTCACCATAAAAATTGTCGTGTGCCATTTTGTGTTCAGAAGATGGCCCTGAAAGCCACAACACAGGCACCGAGTGGGACCCGGCTGGGGCACGCTCCCCGGATAACCCTGCGTTGGTAAAGTGAAAGGCTACCACAGAGGCATCGATGAGACTGCCAGACTTCCAGGTGCGACTCGAAGGGGAAAACGGGTTTAAATAAGCCTGGGAAGCCGGACAACCAAACTAAACTTTTTTACTGTAAAACTTCTCAGAGCTCTTAGAGTGCATCACGCTGTCTGCAGGTGGGGTGTGGGCGGGCACCGTGACCACCAGGGGATCCTTCTCTCCTGCGGCATCTCACAGGACTGGCATTTCCTGGCAGCTGGCTTTGGGATGCACAGGAAACACGAGGAATGGTTTTATGAACGTCTGTGACAGTGTCCTGTGGGTAAAGGACAGTGGCTTTGATTTGGTGGCTTTATGGCTCCTTGGAGAACTACACCCCAAAAGTGTGATGAAGGATAAGGCCACACAATTGTGTGTAGCCCCACCTCCTTCATGGTTCATGCATTTGTTCCTTGACTCGCTCACCGAGTCCTGCAATGGGGCCAGGTGCTGGAGGTGCGGAGGTTCATAGAAAACATTACCCCTGCCTTCAAAGAGCTGGCTCTCCAGGGCAGGAGAGGCAGAGGGACCTATGAAAGCAGAGGTGCTAAACTAGACCACCGGAGACGTAAAACGGGGGGTGGCCGGTTCTGCCCGGGAGTCCGACCGCCCTTGAGCTGGGTCTGAGACATGGGGAGGGGCCTTCCAGACTGAGCGGGAAGCACGTGCAAAGGCAGATGCCAGGACGCCACATGTCACATTTGGAAAGCTGCAAAACGTCTCCGACACCTGGGATCCGGAACGGAAAGAATGCCACTGAACAATGAGGTTGCTTAGTGGAGAAAAATCCTCTAAGGCCATGAGACTAGAGGCACAGTGGCCCTTCAGGAGTCTCTCTCTGTCCATGGTCCAGGGGAGAGCAAGTGGGCAGCTCCACCAGGCAGCGACCGTGGGGGTGGCAGGGACTGACAGAGTGGGGATGTTAAGGAGATCAGAGGACCGCACTGGCGGGACGGGAAAAGGCAGGATTGAGGGCCACCTACAGGTACCTGATGGGGGCAACTGCAGAGAGGGTTGGCGGGGCCAGTCGAGAGGATACAAAAAACAAGAGACTGGCCGGGGAGAGGAAAGCCAGTTTTCGGCATGTTGAACTTCAAGCACCCGAGGGACTTCCATTTGAGGCCCTCGATTGCTGACTGATCGGTTCTATGAGAAAGCAGTCTGGGCAGCAGATAGAAGTTTTGCAAATTGTTTGCCTGTCTCTTTAATGTCTTTTCTTTTTTAAAAGAATGTAAGCATGTTTAGGTCTCTGTACTCGAAGAGGGGAGAAGGGGAGGGAGATGGGGAAGAAGAAAGGGGAAGGAAAGGAAAGGCACACAGTGCTACAGCCGCCCACACTCCTCCCCGGCGCACCGCCAGCCCTCCTCGGCCGGCACCGGACCCAGCACTCCACTGAGACTATCTTGACGAGGTCGTGGAAGATTACCTCCTTTTGGCTAAACTCAATGGCTAAGACTTGGTTTTCCTTTGACTTCCTAGTAGCCTTCGATGATATTAAATGCTCCCTCCTCCTTGAAGCATCGTCCCGTGGCTTCTGTGAGGTCCTAAAGGCCACTTCTCAGGCCTTGGGGTGGGTCCTTGCCATCTGTCCACTCCTTCCACGTGGGCATTCCGCAGGGTTCTACCCAAATCACTCTCCCCTTCTCGTTCTGCAAGCTCAGCCACCCCACGGCTCCAGTCACTGACCTTAGAGTAGCTGTGGCTGCAGTAGCAAAGGTGCCCCGAATACGTACGTATAGCCTCGGAGCTCACGAACGCTTGTTCTGGCCATTGCAGGAGCAGCTCAGCCTTCCTGCCTAATGTCCCGAACCTGCCGATCCTCTTTCTCCCAGTCCTTCCCACCTGTTCTCCCTCTTCCTCCGACCTCAGTTTGGGGGCAGAACATTTGTTTCTCTGTTTGTACTTCCTCAGCTCTTACCTCTGTTGGTAAATAGAAACTAGAATGCCCTAGACATTGTCACACACTTTTACCCTGTTATGCTCACTTTTAATAGAGAAAGCCAAGATTTGCGGAGAGGTGACTCATCCAAAACAGAGCAAGGGGCTGAATTCAAGTCCAAGTCTGTCAGATTCTAAAGCTGCTTGTGTTCCCACCTGGTCACGCTGCTTTTCTTCTCAGTCGGAGACCAAAGTTTAGACAAGAACAAATAAGCCATCAGTGAGAGACGGGGCTGGGATTCAGCCCCAGGACTGTAAGCGTACAACCCGGGCTCTCAGTCCTTCCCATGCGTGACGTTTCTAGTCCATGTCTTTCTCAGCAGTAGGGCTGAGTCTCCCAGTTCCCGGCTCTCCGCTTGCGAACCGACGGGCACCTGCCCACGAGGGACCTGGCGGCGCCCCGAGGAACACCACGGGTCACCGCTGATGTCCTTCGCACGCCCTCTGGCTCCCTAGTCTGTCCCAGAAAAGCCCCTCCTTCTCTCTCTAGATGCTAAATGGCTCCTGCCTGAATTCTTGAGTCAACATTGTAAAAAAATATATAAAATAGGATTTCCACCCCCAAAGGGCTACATAACAGATAGCCCTTTGCACCTTTGAGCACAGCCCCCCAGTCCCAGTGAAAAGGCTCTTCATTTTAGTCTTTGACAGGCACAGCCTGTAGCCCCGGTGAACCTAAATAACCTCCCAAAATCGGTTTCGAAATGAATTGTAATGGAGTGAAATGGAGAGAAAACACTGGATGGTAACGACTTCTCTATCCTCTACTCTTTTCTAAACAAATTTAAAAGCCTTCCTGGGTCCAAAAATACCCCAGAGTTTCTGGGTGTCTTGCAAGCCCACGCATGCGGGCAAGGCGCTACGCTGGCAACAGGCGTTAACGCTGGCGGGGCCCCCTCGAGAGAAACTGGGAGCAGCCATACCCCGGAGCAGAGCCAGCCCTGCAGAAGGAGCATCGAGGTGACCGAAGCGCCGCTTTCGTCAGCCTTGAAATGCCCCGTTGCTCCCCGAGCTGGCAGCTCTGCCATCCCGCCCAGGCCTGGCAGAGGGGCGCCGCGCTGCTGCCAAAGCTGGCTTTAGGAGACGCGGGCCCTTGCGCACAAGCACGACAGCAGGGGCTCTGGGACCCCGGCAGCCTTCCAAGGGCTCCTGAGCCCATCACTAGGTGTCCTTTCTGGGGGAGGGCGCCTGGCCCAGGGACAGGGACAGGGACCAGGACAGGGACAGAGGGCAGAGGGGCCCAACTCCGCGCCGACTTCCTCTTCTTCCCTCCTTCACTCTGCCCAACTTCCACCTTGAAAATACACTTTACTGTTGAATTGTTTCATTTCAAACAGTTTAATTAAAATTACACATGCACATGAAAAAAAAACAATAGAGAAGGAAAGACAGGGAAACAACCATATTCCATATAATCTCCTTGTATCCCTGGGCCCCTTGCCCGAGCTGACCATTGTTCCTGATGTCCACTTTCAGTCACACTGAAAGTCACCGCTGTCCCACCGAACCTACGTTACACAGAGCCCGTGCTTCTATCTCTTGTTTAGCAGCTCAGTGATACCCACTGACTCTCTTCTGTAAGAGACTCACATTATTTTCCCATAATCCTTTGAGTATTTTATGACTACGGAATGATTTTTAGTTCTTCCCTATTTAAATAAAGTCATTAATCTCTATGTCTTATTGGAGAAAGCTTGGACGATGTCTCCTGACTCAGCCTTGGAAGAATGTTGGCATCCCTCCATCCCTGACCGTCCCTCTTTCCGCGTCCCTCTGTCTAACGTGATGAGACCTCCGACGTGGGCGCTCAGTGGGTAATAAATCTCGCTGACTCTCAGGTGTGCCCCTCACAACTCCCTCGTCAACCGAGGCTTTCAGGGGGCTGCTGCCACTCAAATGTGACAAGGGCTCCCCCATTCCGCCACTTTCTCCCTGTTCACTTTTGCACTGATCTCGAGCTAAAGCCACAAAGAAACCATCAGAACGCTTCTAGCCACCTCCTGAGCAGAACTGCGGGTCGGAGGAAGCCGAGGAGCGGGCCGTTCCAGGCCGGCGGCCACGCACAGAAGGCCCCGTCCCTGTAACCGTGCGCGCCAGGTTGCTGTGGCCAGGGCAGCAAATTACCGCGAGGCGCGTGGCCCGCACCGACAGAAACGCGTTCTCGTGGCTTTAGCGACCGAAAGTCCAAAGTCAAGGGGCCGCCAGCAGGGCCGTGTTTCCTTCAGAGGCTCTGTCAGAGACGCCCCGTCTCTTCCAGCCTCGTCTCTTTGGGGCCTGCAGGGGCCCCGGGGCTGGGGCAGCACCTCCCGTCCCCTGCCTCTGTCCTCACGGGGACCTGTCCTCTCTGTGTCCCCTCCGTGAGTCTCCTACATGGACGCCTGTCCTTGGATCCAGGGCCCACCCAGACAACCCAGGGTGGTCACATCTTGAGATCCTTACCTTAACTGCGTCTGCAAAGATCCTTTTCCCCAGTAAGGTCACAGTCACGGTTTCGAGGCTTGGGGTGTGGACATATCTTGGGGGCGGCCATAGTCAACTCACTGCACTGCTCCTGGAAAAATATATTTTGACGTGAAAATTAATTACAAGGACTTTTTCCCTCTTTGTCCGCAAAAAATAGGACAGGGGAGAAAGCAAACATTTGGAGCCTCTTGCCCAAACAAGGGCAAGAACTGGATATTCCTTCTCCCTTTCCAGCCCCACAAAGATTAACAAATTATTCTCTCCAACTGTCCTTTCCAGTTCCATGTAGGTCTGTATTTCTCATTTATCCCTGGGAATGAAACTCCCAAAATAACCCCGAGAAAGGCTGTTAGTGTGGTATTGCCACCCTGCCCAGGAGGCGGGGTCCTTGCCATTCTATGGCGGGCGCCACCCCCGTGTGATGGATTTAGCTGAAGGAAAGACGGGACCAGAAATCCTGGGGTCGCATCCCTCCGCCGCCCTGCTGCCCACGGACAGATATTTGCAGAGGCTGCTAGCCCCCGAACACTAGTCACCAGTCTGGGAACCGGGCCAGGTGGGTGAGCTCACTCCCCCAAAATCCACTGAAATGCAACTGTCAGCAAAGAGCCGAGAGGCACGGGCGGGGCTCTGGGAAGGGAGAGCACAGGATGGGAGCCGGTAACCCCTCCCCCCGGTCCCACCAATCAGCTGTGACACCTAAGGTGAATCAGTTTCTCCCTGGGTTTGTTGCCTCCTCTGTCAAACCCAGATGCCATCCGACACTTGCTTTCTCCCCGCCCCTAACTCCCTGGCCTTCCTTCCATCCTTTCTTCCTTCATTCCAGCAGCACTTGAACTCCAGCCAGACACCGGGCATGGTGGCGCAGATGCTAATTAGTTTCTCTCCTGGGTGGCTTTTGCACCGCACCAACTGTGTTGGATCTTTGTGGGGTCAAAAAAGAGGCTATTTTTTAGAGCGTGCTTTTAAAATACAGGGCTTCTTTTAGCAGAATGCATGGTGAGTGAGGACCGGCTGTCTGCGGGGGACCCTGGAATGATCCCCCTGTGCTGTGTCCCCAGGGAGAGCTGAATACACCCGCCACACTGCCTGGCCACCCCTGAGCAGAGGAGACCCGGGGGTGTCCCACTCCCCCACACTGCTCACCTTAGTCCTCAGCAGCCCCTTAGAGAGGGGCTCAGTGCACAGATGTTTCGGGAAGCTGACTTGAGAGTTCTTCCACAGATGTCTGTGTGCTAGGTAAACGTTTCCAATAATCCCCCACTTGCTGTGTTCCTACAGCAAATTCAGAAAAGCTCCAAAGGGATGCGCTTCGCCTCCCCACAGGGGTCATCCTCTTCCCTGTCATGCCGTCCTGCAAGCCTGGGGTCAGCACACGGCTTCAGGGTTTCATCACCGGCCGCTCCAACCGCGGGTACATCCCCATGGCTTCTGTCCACTCACATGGGGAGACAGGCCAGATCTGTTTCGCCTTTGTCGTTCTATAATCCTACAATTCTGAGGTCCTAGGGCTTGTAGAAAACTTCAGGATTTAAAGCTAACAGGTATAGAGGTCGTTTGCTGCCACCACCTGCTCCAATGATCCCCTGCAAATAAAAGCAAGATGCATCCTTTTCTTTCCAGAGATGTTGCTCAAGTGCTCTGTGAACTGAAGAACCCACGACAGTTAAGACACGTGATGATTCTATCTCCCAGGGCTCAGTTTCTCTGTCTCTGAAATGGGTTTGTTAGATCAGTGCTGGCCTGTGACAGCTTTTGCTGATTTGTGTCAAAATGGGGAAGGGATGTCAAAACAACGTCATTCAGTTTTTTGAAGTGTATTATGATTTGCATTTTTCTACTTCTAAATTCTGAAATCACTTCTACAGTCTCCGGTTTCCACGTGTCTGTTGTTTAAGTGAGGGGAATAGATGGAAACATTTTCTTGCCGTTACTTCGGTTTGCTGTTTGCCTTTGAGCATCTGGCTGCAAACCTGCGTCAGCCTCTGTACTTCTGAACTTGATTTTCCTGGTCCGTGAAGTACAACCACGCGGAACCACTAGACCCACAGGTTTCTCATCGGAGTCCTCTGTTCTGGTTTCTGACAACTCTGCTTTAGCTATTTCAGCAAATCAGGTAAAGCATTTTGTACCAGGACCTTAGCCTCTCGGTCTTTCTCTGGTCACCCAGACCCCAGCACCCACTCTGCTCTCCAGCCCCTGCTCCCCCAAGGCTCCAGGGCAACCAGTCCCGGCCCTGAACACCCGCCCATCCGGGCCAGGCTCCTCCCTCCCTCTAAATTCAGGAGGAGGTTGGCCTGTTTCACAGACCTTCCCTGAGCGGCTCCACGCTGTCCCCGTCACTGCAATCTGAGTGATCACAGCCCAATGGCACCCACCCAGAGACACGCGACCGGCTCCCGTTAGAGGGCGGCGACTATGTGGAATACCTTCTCCTTTCCTCATCAGCAGAGCCTTTCCCTGCCTAGTATCCTGCAGCTGCCTCCCAGAAGTGAGCGAAGCAGAGCATGCAGAACTAGAAGACATCCTGGAGGCTAATTACGTGGCTTGCCCGAGGTCACAAAGCTGGTTCAGGGAGCAGCAGCGGCCCAGCCACCTGCCTCTTCCTGCCAGGGCTGGTGACGTGGGCCGTACCGCCCTCGGTCACGATTCTTGGGAGAACCTCCTCTGGCCTTAATGCACCGACTTAACCCCTGCTGGGCGATTTCCGAGAGTGACCAGGTCACGCCTCTCAGATATAGGGGCCCTTAGAGACGGGGTACCGGGTAGAGCAGTTTCCCAGAAACCACCTCTGCCCAGAATTGATGAAAACCCCCTGCACCAGCCTTTGGTCAGGCAGGTCCGTGGCAGGGGCCTTGAAACCTGCCCCTCCCCCACCCCGCCCTGTGCGCAGACCAGGGCTGCGACGGCTGATGGTGTCAGCAGGCTCCTCGCCCTTGGAGCGGGCCTGCGCCCTGCTTTCAGACCACAGGTGCACACGCTTCTCGGTGCAAACATCTTACTTCTGATGTGCTAGGACTTCCTCCACCAAACACGGACTTCCCTGTAGTCATTTCAGTTTGAGAGAAAGCACGACTTTTGTTTAGATGGTAAAACACCAACAACGGAAGTCGCCTTTAGAGATTACGTGGCCTTAGTGACAGATTCAGTAACTCTTCCGGAGGAAAGTCCCGAAGATGCCGGGGTGACTCTGCCTCAGCAGCCTGTGCGGGTCCCAGCCGTCCTCGCCCATCACTGGCAGGTGGCGGTCGGAATCTGGTCGGATGACTGTGCGGTACTGGAAGCTCAGTGGCCGTCCCCACAGCACGGGACGGCTCTGGAACCCGGAGGAGCCCAGGGGCAGGGCCGCCCACGCGTCCTCCCTCCTGCTCTCACCCGCTGGGATCCGGGCTGATCCCACGGCTGTGCCGACCGCGCACTGGGGGGCCACCTGGAGCTCCCGGGGCCGACTGCTGGGCCGATTCCTTACGCGCTCACAACAGACCGGGGTTGCTCAGCTGGCCCAGTTAGACCCTCTGTCCTTCGGTGGAGAGAGAAACCATGAAGAAAACCCTCCCCTCTTCCCCCAGGTGTGACAGTGCTTACCCCCAGCCGCCATGGGAAAGCTGGACGTGGGGTTACTTTGTGAATAACAAACACAGGTGGGAGGGTTTTGCTCGTGCGTCCACGTTCCCGACCAAGCCTTAGAATGGGGCCCGGGTTTCCAAGGAGGAGGCCTCTGTGGGGGCCAGTCGCTCTGACCGACCGGCTGCAGGCAAGTGGGGGGAATGCAAAGCCAAAAGCCCCATCAGCCTGTCAGCCTGTCAGCCTGTCACCCCTAGGGTCCGATACCCAGATGAGCGTTTTGGAGATAAGGGCTGCAGGGGCTCGATAAACACAGAGGGCCAGGCACTGGACGGGCTGTTCCAGCAGCTGGAGATTAGTGTGCCCGGCAGCGGCTGGAGCAAGGGCGTGGAGAAGTGACTTTTCCCGGGAAGAATGGCACGGGAGTTCGTGAGGCTGGACAGAGCCGGCTGCTGCGGTTGGAGGGGTGGGGCAGGGCGCAGGGGGCACAGAAGGAGCCGGAGGCCCAGGAACCTCATTGGTGGGTGTGCCCCGCGTTCCCCGAATCGGCCACTCTCCCCGTCCGTGGGGCACGCCCCGCCTCTCTTTTGCCTGGCTGGCACCTCTCTGACCTTTGAGACCAGGGTCATGTGTCACTCCTCTGGGGAGCCCTTGCTGCCTCCTTGCCCCCCTCCATGTCTGAGCTGGCCCGTCCTGTGTCCCCAAGCTCTTGGCACTCGTGGGGACCAGGACTGGCTTGCTGGTTGCCCTCCCGAGTAGACGGTGGGCTCGGGGGTGCCCTGGAGCTCAGCTCTGTGCCGGGCATGCAGCCAGCATTCAAGTCACCATCTGAGGAGGGATGAGATGGTGAGATCCGAAAGTTGGGGGGACAGAGTGCACCCTGCCCCCCGAAGGGGACCTACAAGGAGTAGAGGGAGCCCTCCTGCCTGGGAGGCCACAGGAGAAGATTCTATCCCCGCTGGGCTCACGCGCCCACATCCCCTGAGCCCACCAAGGCGCCATGGCCACCCAGGACATCAGCGCCCCCCAGTGTCTCACTTTCCCGTTGAAGAACAAACACTTGGTTTCTCAGAGATCGTCACAGAGTTGCCAGGTGGTCCTGACATCTTTACCTTTGACCCAGACCCCCACCCCTGGGGATCTGTCCCATAGAAGTAAAAGAACATTCCAGCTGATAAAATGTATACAAGGACACTTACTGCAGCTTTGTTTGTGACGGTGAAACTGCAGGAAGAGGGGATGTCACGAAGGGCACGTGGACGACTGTCACAATCCCTCCCCACCATGACACGGACGTGTCGGTGGAAGGGGGCGCCCACTCGCTGCGGTGGCCGGACTGAGGTGCCTGAGGGCTCTGCCTTGTCCCCACTCCTTTCTTCCCTGAGCTCTTCTGGGGCTGAGCTGGCAGACAGCCACGCAGGGGCTGCTGGGGCCTGTCAGGGTGAGGAGGGCACCCTGAGCTGGGGAGGGGGGTGCAAACGGATGGGGTGGCCCCACCAGGAGTGTCAGGGCCTGAGGGAGTGAGGAGAGTGTCGGCTCAGAGGGCTGCTCGGTGGGGGAGGGGTGTCTGCCCCAGCGGGGAGTCGGGCCTGGGGTCTCAGAGCCCTAGCAGGGTGAAGAGGCGCTCAGATTGTGGGGGGTATGGGTGAGTCCCAACATTGGCTGAGACGTCCAGGAGAGCTAAGAGGGACTTTGTTGGCCTGGGGGACAGCCCGATGTGGG
>JAPYXV010004339.1:0-11462 GCA_028533065.1 Trachops cirrhosus
CTTTCATGACTTGGAATACTTCTTTCCAGCCCCTTCTTCCCTGCAAGGTCTCTTTTGAGAAATCAGCTGACAGCCTGATGGGAACTCCTTCGTAGGTTACTGTCTCCTTTTCTCTTGCTGCTTCTAGGATTCTCTCCTTCATTTTTACCTTGGATAATGTAATTGTGATGTGCCTTGGTGTGTTCCTCCTTGTGTACAACTTCCTTGGGACTCTCTGGGCTTCCTGGACTTCCTGGAAGTCTGTTTCCTTTGCCAGATTGGGGAAGTTCTCCTTTATTATTTGTTCAAATAACTTTTCCACTTGTTGCTCTTTGTCTTCTCCTTCTGGTACCCCTATAATTCAGATGTTGGAACGTTTAAAGATGTCCTGGAGGTTCCTACGCCTCTCCTCATTTTTTTGAATTCTTGTTTCTTCCTTCTTCTCTGTTTGGTTGTTTCTTTCTTCCTTCTGGTCCACTCCATTTATTTGAGTCTCAGTTTCCTTCCCATCACTATTGGTTCCCTGTGCATTTTCCTTCATTTCACTTAGCATAGTCTTCATTTTTTCATCTAGTTTGCGACCAAAACCAACCAATTCTGTGAGTATCCTGATCACCAGTGCTTTGAACTGTGCATCTGATAGGTTCGTTATCTCTTGGTCACTTAAAAGGATGGGTTCTGGGGCTTTCAATTGTTCTTCTGTTTGAGCCATCTCTTTGCTGGTTTTTTTTTTTTTGGTCTTGATGTGCCTCTTACTTAGTGAGGGGCGGAGCCTGAGGTGTTCACGAGGGTGGGGCAACCCAGGGACTAGGTTGTGACGTTGTATGTGGGGGTGGGGTCCGAGAAGGAACAATGGCACTTGCTCCACTCTCTGTAGGACCCCAGACCCCTCCGCCACTTTCTACGAGCCAACTGGGCCCCTCTGATGCCAATTCCCATGTGGGTGGGCCTGTGCACCTGGGGGGACCTTCCTCCTCAGTCAGTGAAGCAAAGCTCTATTTCCTGGCGCTGGGACCGAGTTGGGTGCAGTGCCTTGCTTCACCACCACCCCCGCCCCCCGCCCCGGGCCGGGCCACCAGCCACCACCGCTTGCGCGCCCAGGGTCTGCCCACTGCAGTCCTGCATGCTGCCCGGGTTGCTCTGCTTTCCCAGTCCCTCCCCCGCCCCGACTCCGCCCCTCCTACCAGTCTGGATGAACGTGTCTAATTTTTAACTCCTTGGGTGTTCGACTTCCCTACACTTCAATTTTCTGTCGGCTCTGGTTGTTATTTTGTTTCTACATTGTTGTCCCTATCTTGGTTGTGCGAGGAGGTACAGTGTGTCTACCTATGCCTCCATCTTGGCCGGAAGCCTCTGGTCCACTCCTGAGCTACTGTTTTGACCCACGGTGACATTCTTGTCTTTAAGTGGCCCTGTCAGCCACTTGGTCTGTGAGACAAACAACGCCAGCACCCTTGGAGATCTGCTTCGGGAAGAAGAGCCTGGACTTACAAACCCTTCTCAGCTGGAGAGTTTCTGAGGCCTCCTCCCTCTTTCCACTCCTTCTGCGACCCTCCCCTAGGATGTGCACTCACCCCGCATGCCTCTCCCTGGATTGTAAGGACCAGCTTAGCTTTCTGCCTTGTGCCCTCAAATCACATATCAGGTGTAATTGGCAGGGTTGGATGTAGTTGCAAACATGCTTTTAAAGTCACTTTACAAGTAATATTTATTGGTTTAATGGTGTTGCTCAGAACAGCTGTCCCCAGCGGGCACTATTCATTGGCCTCACAGAGCAGCCAGGGGCCTGGAGGCAAAGGGGACCAGTGAGACATCTTAAGGAGGTTTTTTTGTTCTCTGTGACACAGAACTTAATGTCAAAAAGAAAACAGAACAAAACTCTGTGACCTTGCATTCCTCCCTTGTCTTCAACTTCTCTTTCTACCAGATCCTTCTCTTCATTCTTTAAATATGCTCAAAATCTGTTCCATCTTTTAGAAACAATACTCAGAGCCCTTCCTCCGCAAAAGCCATCCCATCTCATTCTCTCCTCCCAGACCACGTGACCCAGGAAGGGCTTCCTCTTCCTACCCAACAAGCACTTCAGTCTGGCCCCAGCTGCACCACCTTCTAAATGGACTTTAGTTCTGGTCCATAATTCCTAGGTTGATGAAAGCAGCTAATGCTCTGCAATGCTAATTTAAATGGATCTTAGCCCTTGTTGGTGTGGCTCACTGGATTGAGCACTGGCCTGTGATCTAAAAGATTGCTGGTTCAATTCTCTGTCAGGGCACATGCCTGGGTTGCTGGTCAGATCCCTAGTTAAGGGCATGTGAGAAGCAACCAATCAATGTTTCTCTCGCATATGTTGCCCTCCCTCTTTCTCCCTCACTTTCTCTCTCTAAAAAGGAAATAAATAAAATCTTTAAAAAGTGGATCTTAAAACATCACTTGACACTGTGGCTCTTGAGAAACATTCACATGCTTGGCTCTCCTCCTTCCCTGGCTCTTCCTGTCTGCCTCTTAGCTACTCCTCTGTCCAAATCTTTCAGCATTGTGGTTGTCTATGGTACTTTCTTCACTCTCTCTCTGTCTAGACCATACCCTCATCCCATGGCTTCATCACCATCCTCTTGCTGATTAAGATCAAAACCAGTATCTGCAGCCCCCAGCTTCTTCCTCTGAGTTCCAGACTCAACTATCCAATGACCTCATCTGACTTCAACTCTATTGCCTGACAAACCCTCAGTCTCATTCTGGGCCACTGGACAGGCTGTCCCTCGGGAAGTAGCGCCATCAACCAGTTAACCACCTAGGAGTAACCCTTGTCACATTTGTGTGACATATCCCATCAGTCACTCAGCCCTGTTGATTTCACCTCCTGGATAGTTCTCAAATCCCAGTTTTTCCCCATTCCCACAACCACAACCTTAACTGGTCATCCCTTATTCATTCTCACCCTTCTCAAGTTCATTCTGTTTTAAAAGAATGGTCTTTTAATAATGCAAATCTATGCCTGCTGGTCCTCTGTTTAAAATTCCTCAGTGACCTCCCCAACTTTGGAATGAAGTCTAGTCCTTCGTGTGGCCTCCAAGGCTGTACCTAATGTTTGCTGTCTGTCTGTCCAACTTCTCCCCCACTCTCCGTCTCCACTCTGATCTCCTTTTAGTCACAGGCCTGGCACCTTTTCTCACCTTAGAGCAGATGCTGCCCCCATGCCTAGAATGTTCTCCACGCTTTTTGCCACACACCTGCCTGCTTCTCAGCCTTCAGGGAACTTCCTGTGCTCCCCGTGTTGAAGTGCCCATGTGATAGGCTTTCCAAGTGTTATTTACTTTTTAACACTTGTCGTAATTTGTGCAATTACTTGTTTGCTTTCCCTGCTAGACAGAAGTCCCATGTCCGTTTTGTTCAGTCACCGATATTTGTCTTTCCTTTTGGCAACACAGCCCTTGAACTTGCTACACTGGAAGAATCAGCCACTTTATGAATCCTTGTGGAGGGGCAGGAAGGCAAAAGACTGCCCCCAACCCCTCACTTTCCCAGCCTCTCTTTTGGGTAGGACACGAGCAAACCCCCAATCGGCACATCCTTAGAGGGTTTTTTTTGATCAACAACTGGTAACCAGAGGGAAAGGCTGGGGAACACTCCTCTCCTTTGGGCAGCAATGCAGGGGGTGGCTCCAAGCATGAGCTCCAGGGACAGAAGCAGCGCTGGCGTGGGCTGCCAGGTGAGGTCCTGGGAGAACTGGAGAAGTTGGTAGTGCCTGGTGTGCAGCAGTTCCCATCAGTTCCAGAGGGTGGCTCTACAGCCTCTCAATGATCCTGCCACCTCAAATCCACTTTTTCATGGACACCAATGGCTTCAGGATCAGATCACACTGGAATCTATTTGTCAGAGTTGACTAATACAACAGCTATAAATCTGGTGTCCCAGAAAAGTCGCTGGCATGCAATGCGTACACAGTGAATGTCTGCTGCTTAAAAGAATGCATGAAGCCTTGGCTGGTGTGGCTCAGTGGACTGAGCTCTGGCCTGCAAACCAAAAGCTTGCTGGTTTGATTCCCAGTCAGGGCACATGCCTGGGTTGCAGGCCAGGTCCCTAGTAGGGGGCATGCGAGAGGAAAGCACACATTGATGTTTCTTTCCCTTTCTCCTTCCCTTCCCCTCTCTAAAAATAAATAAATAAAATATTTTTAAAAAAGAATGCATGAAATAGCCCTGGCTGGTGTGGCTCAGCTGGCTGGAGCATCATCCCATAAACAGAAAGGTGATGGGTTCAATTACTGGTTGAAATAAGTGACAATCAATCCATGTTTCTCTTCCTTTCTCCTTTCCCTTCTCTCCAAAATCAGTAAGCATGTCCTTGGGTGAGGATAAAAAGAATGTGTGAAATAAAAGGGTCATAGCTGCTTTAGTGGAACGAAGATCTCTTCTTACACAGAAAAGTTTTAAAACTTCATCCACCTGACATTTAAATGGCAAAAACCATGAATGTTAAACCAAAGTTTGGAAAACACTGCATTAGTTGATGTAGGAAATTCCTTTAAGATTGGGTTCACTGCATTAACACGTACTTTCTTTTCCAACTAGGAAGTCACATGCGCCAAAAAATAAAAAGTTGACCCAGCTACCACGGAGTGTGCATTCTTTGAAGGACAGTTCAAGTTTAAGGGAAGGGCCACCCAGCTATGGGCAGAGACCTACCTGGTTCAGTTACTGAATTCGGAATTTCTCTCCAGTAAAATCAAAAAAGGCAACTACCTCAAATGAACTGTGAGGATTAAAGAATACAGGTGCTCTTTACCAATGTTACACCGATAAATTTAATAATAGCAATGAGAGCTCAAAAGTCAGTATCCGGCCCATGCTAAGTGCTCCCTCAATGTTTCCGTATTTCTTCCCCCCTCGGTCCTCACCCAGAACAGTGACTTACTAAATTATACAGCTAACACAGCAACATTGAAGAAACCAGTGATACTTTTTTCATGCTATTCTCACCCTGAATCACACCCCTCCAAAATATGGATCCTTTGGCAGGAACATTACAGCATTTATGAAAGCACAGATAACATCAAAATTAACATTCAGAAATGGGTGAAATGTGTATGAATTTTTCTTTTTCGTAAGTATTCACGATGTTGAAATTAGCGATGCCCAAATGGATAGCTTGTAAAATCTGTCTTTACACAGAATTACCAGCGTTGCTGAACACAGTGAACCGTGCCACGTGGACAAAGCTGCTTGCGTTTTGATCTGATTTTGTATCTTCCCAGATCGCCCTTTATTAAGTGTAATGTTTTAGTTAGAAGCTATGACTTTCAGGACACAATTTATGTTTCAGAATTATTTCCAAAAAACTAAAAAACCCTAGATACTTCATTTCCTACCATAATTGTTTGGGTTTTGTGAACTTTCAATGGCTCCAAAAGTCCCTCTACCCCTTTCCAAGGTTAATTTCCCTTCTGAGTCCTAAATACATCTGCTCCTGCCCAGGTCTTACTCCATTATTAATCTGTTACCACAGCTTGAACATGTCCTTTGCACACTCTCCTTAGCCTGAGAACTTACTGGCATCTCTTATCCCAGCCATCTCAGCCTAAGTAAATGATCCTACCATCCTGTCTCTTCAAAATCCTCCCTCTCATTTCTTAGTCTCCAAATTTACTGAGGAAAGCCCACACTTTCTCACTTGCTACTCATTCATTAACTTAATTACAGCCTTACCAGGTCCCCTCTTTTGCTCCTACAGGAAATGCTCTTGCAAAGGTGAGCAGTGATTCAATTGTCAGGTTCAAAAGTCTCCCTTCAATTCATCTTCAGTAACCACTCAATGTGATAGAGATTGGTTGCCTCCTCCTCTTCTGGCAGGGAGGGGTTGTTCTACTACAATACATACCTTTTTGAGCTTCTCTGCTCAATCTTCAAATGGTAAAACACTTCATTGCTATTTTAGCTCCTTTCTTCTTTCCCTGTGTCCAAATCTTTAACCACTGTATATTTGCATATGTATCTCAGGGTTTCATTTCCACTCTAGACCTTTCTCCTGAGTTCTAGTTCTGTGTAAGTGGTTATGTTCAAACCAGGTTCAATGTATTAAACATGGGAATCATCTCTTTCCCCTTACCACTCTATTCCTCCTCCTGTCCTCACTTCCTCAGCTAATTTATACTTAGGCTCCCCCTAGACACCAGCGCCAAATACAAACACCATCTTCCCTCCCG
This sequence comes from Trachops cirrhosus, assembly GCA_028533065.1. Classification (NCBI taxonomy): domain Eukaryota; kingdom Metazoa; phylum Chordata; class Mammalia; order Chiroptera; family Phyllostomidae; genus Trachops; species Trachops cirrhosus. The sequence continues at coordinate 6,182 of JAPYXV010004339.1, forward strand.
CTTTGTGTCTCATACCTTCACAGCCACCCGAGCCCACCTGTCCCATCCCGCAGGCCCTCTTTTGTTACCTCCAGCACTGACAGGTCTTGCCTCTGCCTTCCCTTCACTTTCAGGACTAACACTTAAGTCCTCAGCCATTTCCCAGCTTTAAGTAAGCCCCTTAAAGGGATCCAACTGACTACACACAGTTCAGTTCCACCCCAGCAGGCCACATACACTTCAACTTGGTTCAACGCACAATGACCTCTCTGCCCAGTGTTTCCAGCCACACTGAACTTCACACTATTTCTGGAATGCAGTTTCACATGTCAGTTCCTGCCATTCCCTTCCCAAGCATGCTATGCTCTTAATTCCCTTTTGCACTTGTGGAGCACTTACTAGTCTTTCAATATGTCACCTCCTCTATGAATAATGTCCTGACATTATCTGGCAGAAAAAAGGCTCCGCCTGCCACAGTCTTGTCATGCTTCACACGCAATTCTCACACCAACCGCATCGTGTGCTGCCTGTCTCCTTGGTGCGGGACACTCAAGGGCAGGAGTGTCACTCACTCCCACAGGCTCAATGATAAAAATGTTCTCATCTCCTCTAAACTCCCAGGCAACACATCACTGAAAATGATAAACGGACAGAAAGAGTTTTGTGAGAGCTTTAATGGCACAAAATGTTTATAGCTACAAGTTATACATGTATTGTAAACTGTATATAATGATACAAAGTGCTAACTAAATAGATGAAGAATGCATAATCACTTTGGCTCAGTTAATTCCAATAATTTCAACAACTGGTTCACTTAAAAATTCATCTGCCTGGCTAAGTCTTCAGTTTTCATTTTTTAGGATGGTAAATATTTGTACTGTAATCAAAGTAACGTGTTGAACTTTTCAGTGTGCAAGTTTGCACAGTTTTGCTCTTGACTATTTATAAATATTTTAAGCCAATTTTCATCAAACAGAAAAAAATGAAGCCTGCCTTTTTATCTCCAAATTGTAAACAGGTGTAAAGCTTTTTAAACATCAATCTTAAAATGTCAACAGTTAATTGCTGGGTCTCCTTTCCAATCACATAATCTGTTTCCGCTCACCACACACCTGGGCGGAGAGCACAGACATTCATCAACAACAACCCTGCAGGATCCCATCTTAGAACTTCTAGTGTGATCCTGTAATAAACAGTCCAAAATTTCACTGGTATTTTTAAGAAAAAAGGGCAGAACTAAATTTACTTTCAATGTGGAAAAAAATAAATAGACCCAAGTTCAATCACACTACTGACAGAACTGCTACTGAATTTCAACAGAGGCTAATGTATTGCCTGTAAAAAGTTGCTTATATTTTAAGAATAATTTTACATTCCCCTCCCATCATATCAATTGTAATACAAATTGTATATTACAGCAATTCATTTATTTAGCCCTCCTAACCTGCCCAGCCTTTTTAATTTTATTCAGGCTTTGCAAAAATCAGTGCGCCAGCAGATTTTTGTTCTTTCCAAAGAAACTTAAATATGAACACTTGAAATAAATAGGTTATAGAAGGCAAATCAAGTGCTACCAGGTTTAAGAATAACATAGAAACAAAGTATAATAAAAATGTCTCCAAAATTATTTAGCATCCATTGCTAGGAAGAAAAACAAAGTAAAATAATTCAGAAAACTATTTTGTATATATCATCTTTTTCATCATCTTTTTCTTAGACAGCCAGCTATATACTTGAAAAAAAAGTCAGAAATTAATTTTTTGTTTAATCTGTATGTTATTTTCCACTATAACACATAAATTTTACAAAACTTGATGTGAGAGAGAAAAGAGAGTTTCTGCAAACTGGTGAACCTGGTTGTCCAAGTGTTTTTATTCAAGTCAACCTGATGCACTTTATTTAATGAGTAAATTGCTAGTTTTAAAATTAACAATGGTTCTCTAAATATTCAATAGTAATGTCTATATCATAAACAGTAATTATTTATATATAAAACATATAATAGTATCCTTCAGAGTCATGCTATGAGTTCTAAAATCCAATAAATCTACTTGAAATAATTGGTAATCCTGACGCTTTCTAACAATTTGGTCCTAAAGCTTCACATTTTAGAAACAAACAAACAAACAAAAAAAAGCATGTCATTGAAGGAAGTTGTTGAGGGCTCTGGAACATCAGGCATTTGATGTAACTGAAAAGATGGCTGCAACGGAAAGTGGGCAGCGCCTGCAGATCACAGGGTCACCTCAGAAAGATCACATAGTAAACGTTAAAAAGGGGGAGATCAGAAAACAACAGAATCTTTTCAGAATCTTTTCAACAGGCATCTTTTCAGAACTGTGTCCAATGTTCCCACAAACAAAATCTGTTTATCCAAGTTGCTCAAGTGCTTGGAATAACTCAAACAATCAATCACCTTTAGTTTAAAGGCTTCAGAGTAGACGTGATGCTTCCTAAGACAGTGAGCCTGTATTTACACCACAAACTGGACCTCATTCCAAAGCCTCTTCTTAGAAAAGGAAAATTTTTTAAATGTAAATAAAGTCATGAAAAATTCACATGCAACTAATAAACATAAAAATACCAAACACACACAAAAAATCCCAAAAGCAATCTCATATATTTCTAGGCCTGAGACGTTCCTTATAAGAAATAAAGATTCTACACCATAGAAAAGACAGCATTACAACATACTAGTAGTAAAATCTGCTGATGTATTTTAGTTCCTATTCCATTTCACAGCTGTCATTTATACAGATCGCCTCCTACAAATGAAAAGGTGCCATCAGGAGCTTAGACAAAGAGTGGCTCCAAAGCTGGTTTAAAATAATTTTTTATTGCCCAGGATATTTTTTTCCTTGTGTCTTGTGTTTTTTTCTGTTTTCTTTTTAATAACTAATAAGTTCAAGCTCAGAGAAACTTGCCTTTGTCTTGAAAAACAAAACAACAAAGCTTTTATATCATTTGCCAACCTGATCTTGTATTTAGAGAGAGACGGGAGTCATCTTGCAAGAGTAAAATTTATACCATGACTGATTCAAGTCTCAGTCTGGTGGTACTAAAAGGAGACAACAGCATTATTGACAAAATTATTATCTGCTGGTGGCATTTGCAGAAAAGAAGCCCTTGCAAATTTCTAAACAACAGTAAACTCTGTTAGGAAATTCTAAAGTGTCTTTCAGGCCAAAAAGGGAATGAGGTTAGTAAAATGCCTCAACAGAGTTTGAATAAAATACTGGATTTGAGAATTACTGGAGCTTGGATATGTAAAAATATGGTTGTAGGTTGGGTCATGCTTACAATGGTCTCAAGTTCAAATACACTACTGTGACAATACACCACTTCACAGGTCACACGCTTTTCCAGGGGCTTCTCTCCTTCAGTAGGTGCTGGCAGAAGGCGAGCTCAGTCGTTTTCCAATATAGATGCTGAAAGGAAACAGACAGCACCATGTTTCACCTATTTCAGCAGTTCTACAAAGGCTTGTCCACAGGATGAACTTGAATAAAAACTAAAAATTTCAATCCTTATAAAATGCTCAAAAGGTGTTAAGTGTGTAGTCCCCAGCACCCTGAAGACATCACCGACTGACCTAAAACTAGTCACAAGCCAGCCCAACTGGTCTCCAGAGGCCACACGGGACAGTGCAGAGCCAGCGATTAGACAAGGGAAGGTGAGAGAAAACAGACACCCCCAGGAGTAAAGAAGGGCCAACCTCCTTTGGATTACTCCTTTGTGGTAGATAAAAAGTTCTACATTTTTGTAGATTGACTGATACTTCAGATACAAAATATATTGAATAGTAGTATCCCCAATTATAAAGCTGCCAGTGCTTTGAAGAGGGCTCTTACTAACAGTTTAACTCTTAAGGACTAAGAGCTCAATATTACTTTTTTGTGCTAAGCAAGTATTTTACCCTTAAACACCATAAGCAGAAGGGAAGTTTAGGAAAATATGGAATTAGTCCCAGCCCCCAGTGTAATAAAACCAACCAACTTTTAAAATTCCTTTTCCTACATTCATCTATAACAACACTTACACCAGCAAGAGAAACAGTCTGGATTCGGGAAAGGAAGAGACCCTGCAAGGTACAAAAACCCACCTCTTAAGGGCAAATGGACCACAGTGCAGTCAATATTACAGGGAACTGCAAGTCCTACCCCTGCCCCCATTCCAACCCCATACAACAGTCACACAGTCACACATTCCCTTCCAACCCAAACATCTTCCATGGTGATATTCGTGACTGCTGTCCTCAAAAATAGATATATCACTCAGAAGACAAAAGGGGGTGTGTGGAACAGTCACGCATGTTTCTGTGTTCATGACCGTGCACATCTCTCCCATATGCTGAGCTCCTTAAAGGGAAGCTTAGGAAAGATGTATCTTTTGCTTATTATATACAGAAAGTGACCCACTGGACATGCTTAAAGAGATTAACAGATATGTCTTGGAATAAAATTAACAGCTAGTGTTTAACTCCTAAAATCTATCAAAAATATATTTCCTCAATTACTCAAATCAAGACCAAAAAAGACTTTAAAAGGCATGCCTGAAAAATTAATAAAATACAGGTAAATGTGGAGCCAATTTTAGAAGAATAAATGAAAATGCTACAAAGAGAAAGAAAACACTATCTCATCAAACAACCGACCAGTCTCACTCAAGGACTATACAATAAAATGGTGTATTTTCCCAGATGGGGAAAAAAGTTCACATCAACCCCCAAATTTATACACTGAAGATTCATTTACATTAAAGTTTAAATAATCCTAAGTAATTTATAAACAACAACAATAAAACCCAAAAAGAAAAATCAACCACAGACAAGCCCATTTAAAAATGATCACTTAGGCCCTGACTGGTGTGGCTCAGTGGGTTGGGCATCATCCCACAAATCAAAAGGTCACAGGTTTGATTCCAGTTCATATGGGTTATATTCCAGTTATAACCCATATGCCTGGGTTATGGGCCAGGTCCCTAACTGGGGGCATGTGACAGGCTGCATGTTTCTCTCATGCCTCTCTTTCTCTCTGCCTTCCCCTCTATCTAAAAATAAATAAATAAAATCATTTTAAAAAAAGATCACTTCAGAAATTAATATAAACAACTTATTTTTCAGAAAAAACAACAATTAAAAATGCTAATCACTGTACCAACAGTGGACCAACCTTAAGAATTCTTTTTTTTAATATATTTTATTGATTATGCTATTACAGTTGTCCTATTATCCCCCTTCATTCCCCTCCACCCTGCACACCCTCTCCCACCCACATTCCCCCCCTTTACTTCAGTCCATGTG
>JAPYXV010004340.1:0-11462 GCA_028533065.1 Trachops cirrhosus
AGTAGCAATAAGACATTTGTTATCTTACCAACACAAAGTACTCAAAACTTTGTAAGATTGTCTCCGGAGAAACAAACACAGAGAACAATTAGCTTCTTTTCAGTGTGTGTGTGTGTGTGTGTGTGTGTGTGTGTGTGTGTGTGTGTGAGAGAGAGAGAGAGAGAGAGAGAGAGAGAGAGATGTAGCATGATCAAGGAGAGGTAAACAAGAAGGTGAGGAGAAACTGTAGTAAATTTTGAAAAGTATAATGACCTGTGGGTTTTTTTCTCAGTTGTTGATTGGTACCACCGAAAACAATTATTACTGGTTAATTTAGTCGCTGGCATAGTGCACAGTAAATATTTTTGTTGTATTATTCTTTATTAACTGCAGAAAAAGCCTTTGCATTTTATCAAGTTAGTAAAAAATCACACACAGCAACAATATGACCACAAAGCAGAGAGTGTCGGAATCATCAAAACTATTTCACTGTCACTATTTTAGTTCTCATGGTCTATCTCACTGAAAGATTAGAATTCAGTGGGATCCGGTCCTCAGAGACTTGGATCTAAAAGATAAAATTTCCCGAACACGAGGTTTCCGAATCATTACTAGCTTGGATTGAACAACATACACATATATACAATGGTTAGACTTGCCCAATCAAACATAATGACGGGAGTAAAATATCATGTAAATTCTTGTAAAACTACTCAGTTGGACTTGCCACCGTCGAGTAAACAAACTGCATTAAAAACCATAGCCCTTTTGAGAAACAATGCCATTCACCCAAATAACTCTTTTTAATCCTCAAAATATTTTAAGAAGAAACGGAAATAAAAATATGTATAAGTAAAATATGTGTTTAAAATATGAAAAAAAATTTCCTGGAGTGGCTGTTGTACAATCACGTCGAGGTGAGATATGGGCTGGATTTTGGCTCTTTACTAGCTGTATAGCCTTAGGCAAATCATGTAATTTCTCTGAATCCAAATTGTGTCATCTGTAAAATGGAGATAATAAATCTTACAAAGTCTGTGAGCAGTAAGAATATTGCATGGGAAGTGGCATGTACTAGATGTTTAAATAAAGATCTTCAGCTGTTACAGTTGCTGTTTTTGTTGTGAATGATTAAGATGATGATGGTTGGAAATCTAACCTAACGAGTATTCCCGAGCTTCTCTTTTAGTGTTTTTCCTATGCATTTCGAATACAGACAGCATGTCCATGAATAAAAACGGAAAATAGCTGCTACATTCAAATGAGGTAACCTAGATGAAAATATACTTAATGTGCAATAAAATTCAAGAAGCTTTCACTATTTCTTTTTTCAAAAGAAAAGAAGTTCTTCAAAAAGTACTTTTTCAAGTCAAAGTGAAATCACATTGCAATTCTTTGTATTTTGTTGAATTACTACAAAGTTGTTTTCAAGATAGAATGGACAAAATTCCCAAATCATGGCACATGTTTAAAAATGTAAATTGTCTAGTATCTCTAAAATTCACAAAATTAAGCAGAAAACTTGTGTTCTTATGATATTTTCTAGAAACCAGTATGGAAGGCTGTAGAGAACAGCACTGGAAAACGACTTGGGAAAGAGAACAGGAAGTCAGACGCAAAACCCCATATGCTCCGAAGCGACTCTCAGCCTCCACTCAGGGCTCCAGCACACATCCCAACCCAGAACGAGCGGGGGACCAGACCTAGGACAGCAGGACACACAGTGTCCTTCGGGGACAACTGCACTAGGGCAACCGGACAATTCTGAATGCTTTGGGAATTCTGGTGGCTCTGTTAGAAGGATCTCACCCATTCTGTGCTCTAGTGAAATGCTGGTAGTTGTTTCCGAGACAATCCCATACCTACAAGACACCATAAATCTCTGAAGACAGCCCCTTGCAGCTCCCAGCTGACCTCTGGCGGTTGCCTTGAAGCATCTGGAGATACCAGTGGGGCCTCATGGTTCATGGAGCTTAGTTCTAGTGGACACATTCACCCAGAGACTCATCACTGCTTTTCAATATTTCTGATCTGACTCAAATTATATTAACTCAACAGACATTTATGGAGCCCCTATTATGAACTATACTTTATGGGATATATAAGTTATTCATTGCCTCTGTCTCCAAGGAGCCTACAGTCTGGTATGAAATAAGAGTACTCTATGCTATAGAGTCTACGGTACACAAATATTTGAAGAAAAGATTAGAAATGACAAGTAAAATAAATGAAAAATCTTTTTGTTAAGAAGACGTAGATAATGCAAGTAAAACCATAGTACAGAATGTATTAATTTCAATATATTTTGCCCTTTGTTTGAAACTAGTTTATAGAAAAGTTGGTATTGAAGACCATACTTCAGGGCTTTATTAGGTAAGCTTTAGATGAATAGGGAAGTCATTTTAAGGTGAAAGACACAGCACAAGAAGGAAGGGAGGAAAAGAGGGAGGGAGGGGGGGAGGAAGGCAGGATGGAAGGAAGGAAGGAAGGAAGGAAGGAAGGAAGGAAGGAAGGAAGGACAAAGGGACCCAGCTTAGGCCAGAAAATTCAAGTCCAATTTGGCTAGAGTGCTATAATAAGAGCAGTCAAAATTCTACATCTGATCCTGTGTGAGTTCACCTAAAATCCTGAATGCTCTGGGTGACTGAGTTTCCCCATTTGTAACTCCACATACCAAGCATTTCATAAAGCATGTCCTCCATTTCTGAATTTTAGCATACATTGTAATTATACCTCACGTACACTTGGGAATAATAATCCTGTACATAAATTATTTTGAAAGGATGATACGAAAGTCAGAAAAAAGGCTGATTTTTCAGTCTTCCCAGATCAAATCACACTCTAATAACATCTGATATTGTATTCACACATCCTCACTCTGCCAGGTTGAATCTGAACTTGGCCCTAGGCAATCCACCTCTCCTATAAAAGGCTGTAACAGAGCAAATGAGATGTCACCAGCTCACACACTGCAAACAGCACTTTCCAGTTCATGCTAGTTCGAACAGGAAGTTATGATTTGTGCCTGTCCACAGGTCAGTGAAAATTTTATTGACATTGGAAAACCCTGTGTACGCTGGACTAATAAACCAGGTAACACTGGACCTTTTGGTCTCAATGGCCTCCTGTAGCTGTCTGCAGCCACAGGGTATTCAGGTATGAAAATTCTACTCGTGGAACATTCGGTTCCTTTTTCTTCTTGTCCTTTTTAATATCTGATCATACAGTACTGCCACTTCCATGGTACACTGCCATGTTTCAAAATCAGCTGAGAGTTGCCCCTTATTTAAAACAAACAAAACAGAGATCTGTTCTTCGGAAGCTATAGATGACCCTTCAGTCACCACAGATGGTGACTTGGTGACTTGAGGACTCCCAGTCTTTCTAATGAAGACCTTGAGGCCAGGATTACCAAACGTCATAGACCCGACAGGTCTAACAGCCTCACTGCTGTTGAACTACTTTCTCTCCCAGCTCCCCAGTTTGGTGGGAATGAAAATATTGCACAGATGGGTCTATAACTGACCGTAGCCTGCTCCATTGTATGTCCAACCATCTCTAATTACAGCAACACATGAGAGAAAGAGATTGGAAAGGGCAGGTGACGGGAGAGGAGAGGAACCTGGTTTGACTTAAACAGCACAGGATCCCTCACCATCAGGCCTGATGTACATCAGCCTGACAGCTAATTAGGGTAGACATGAATTTTTCCAATGTAACAGATGTTCGCTAATCAGGCCAGATTTGGAGCCCTTGCGCCAGCAACATTTCATGCACAATTTAACTATCTAAAAGGAATAAACTACTTAATGCATTGTACTGAAGGCACAGCTGTTTCACAATCAGAAAATTTGCTGTCAAAGATGTACTCTTTAAAACTGACATGTTTTTATATAACTCTGATGGGGTGTTTATAATGTATTAATAGTTGTCAGCAAGAGCTGCTGTCATCATCAAGAAGTAAAATATTTCTGAAGGTATATTAAAATGAACAGACTCCTTTCTCTTCCCCTCAAACCCATGCAGAGTATTTAACTAGGTTGAATGTGGTCCATTGGTTCCAAAATCTATTTGAAACAAAGAACATTAATGTATTATTTCAATTTATTCTCAATTTAAGACAAAAACCATGCTTGTGCCTTGCTTTTGGTTTAAAGGTTTAAAATAATCATAGGTCCACATTTGTTTACAAGCCGGATTTTTTAATCATTCTAGTTTTATGGAAATACACTAGGGGGAACATCATTACCACCCCCAAAATGTTTTATTGGGTAAAATGAAGGGTTGACATCTTCATAAGCACAAACTAATTTGGTTAAGAATGCAGTGGGATTTCTCCCTCTCTTTCTCCCTCTTTGGACCTCATGTACTAATTGACTCTCTATTATAAGAAAAGACTTCTAAATATAAACTTGAAGCTTTATTTCCTTTCTTTGGACAGTTTAGTTTTTACAATTTCTTATTCATATTTTTAAATGGTAAAGGAAAACAGCATTTAATAATGAAAAGTCCCCATTATTTAAAATATGGATTTGAAAGTCTTAAAAATCTGTGTTTGAAGTAATTGTTAAATATATGCTGGTGACTTCAAATTCTACAACAAAGACAGATTTTAGGGCTTTAGTAATCTGTATTGTTTATATAATTTAGCAATTTATTTTAGTAACATTTTAGCAGTTTTTTTCATTTTATGGTTCACAATTTGTGCACATTATTTTCAACCAATAATGTTAGCAGCACCGTGAATTATGCTTTACCTGGCAAGTCGGCTACAATAGGTAACGTGGTTTCTATGGTGACTAGGTTACTACTGACCCGCCTTTTCATGTGCCGGCCAAATGGATTTGTGACTCCTCAAAGGCCTTCTATTGAATTAATAGCATCAGTGGCTCATACCTCTTGGCAAATTCTAGAATACTATCTTTATATCTGGTCTCAATTAAAGGAGTGTTTTCAGGATTGATAAGGAAGTCTAGAGTTGTCTGTTACTGAGTATCCTAATTTTATGATACGTTTTCGTGGTGTGATGAATTATCCACTGGAAAATGGCTACAGACCAACTGTTTAGAGAGTCACATTTTCAAAAGATGCCAAATCATGACACACCTAGAAAAGAGAGTTTTCATAACTGTGTTGCAAAGCAAAGTAGCCCTGAGAGATCTTACAAATTAGCTTCACAAACGAGTAAAGATGAAATGGTTTGATTCTATCCCTCTCCTTTGGATACTCTGTGTAAGTAGGTTGTTTGCCATCTTCAATTCTTGACAATACAAACCTCCAAGTCTTTAAGACAATTTCATAACCACCAGCAGTTCTTTAACATGGGCACATTTTGAACTAAATTGTAGATAAAGCTTTTAAAAATAATAAACTCCACAGTATCACCCATTTCATTTTTTTAATAATTCAATTTTGCACAGAAGTATTTTATGGGATAATTTAATTTCTTAAAAGATTATCTATGGACTTAGATTTCATTTAGAATAAAATCAATACTCTTTACCGCACCCTACAAAACTCTACATTATCTGTTTGCTCCTACTGCTTAACACCATTGCATGTCGCTTGCTCCTTGCTATAATCTAACCAGCATGGATCTGCTTTCTGAAACTTGAACATACAAGTCTTTCTCGCCACAAGGTTTTTTAACTTGTTCATTTCAGTCTAAAATGTCATTTCCACTATGCTCTAGGCATGTCTGACTCCTTGTCTTCACTTGGGAATCAGTTTAAATTACACCTATTCAGCCCTGACTGGTGTGGCTCAGTGGGCTGGGCGTCATCCTGTGGACCAAAAGGTTGCTGGTTTGATTCCTGCTCAGGGAATGTGCCTGGGTTGTGGGCCAGGTTCCCGGTTGAGGGTGTGCATGAGGCAAAAGTGTTTTTTTCCCTCTTCTTCTCCCTCCCTTCCCCTCTAAAAATACATAAATAAAATCTTTTAAAAAGTTGATTCAAAGAAAACTTCCCTGAAAACCCTAATTAATGTTGCCTCTCCCCTAACCTTCACCTTATCACCCTGCTTATTTTCTCCATAGCATTCATCAAAATAGAAAATTACTTTACTGCCCTGGCTCAGTGGACTGAGTGCTGGCCTGCAAACCAAATGGTTGCTGGTTCACTACCCAGTCAGGGCACAGGCCTGGGTTGCAAACCAGGTCCCCAGTAAGGAGCATGGGGGAGGCAACCACACACTGATGTTTCCTCTCCTTCTCTTTCTCCCTTCCTTCTCCTCTCTAAAAATAAATAAATAAAATATTTTAAAAAATTAATTTACTTATTTATTTTCTGTTTCCCTACCTCCTTAAGACCTCTAGAACTGTGATGCCCAAAACAGTAACTACTAGTCCTGTGTGGCTATATAAGTTTAAATTAATTAAAATTAAATAAATGTACAAATTCCATTCCTCCTTTGATCTCAATAGCAAAGGTAAAGAACATTTTTATCTCAAAAAGTTCTATTGGACAGTGCTGATTCTAGAATCTTTGAGAGCAAAAAAAGCTATGACCAGAGCCTAGAACAGCAACTGACTCCATAATAATCCTCAATTAGTTAAATGGATGATGGATGGATGATGGATGGATGGATGGATGGATGGATGGAACAGTCTTTGAGAAGTATGCTATTCTCCCTAATTTAACACTATGGTTTCCATTCAGTCTTCTATTTCTAATATTATTTTAATAGATGAGATAAAGTATATTGAGAGTAAAATATGTCTAATATAATTTTATCTTTTTTGACAATATTCAAGAAAGAAATTTCCACATTGACCGTACTAGAAACACGGGACCATACAGGTCCCTTGAGGATGAAGGAGCCTTACCTTAGGCTTTGTTTAGATCACAGCTATAGTAGAAAGAGTGGGAGTTTGGGCTTTGGTAAAGGCAAGTTCAAATTCTCTCATATTTACTAGTACTTCGCTTGCTTTTTTGTTTGTTTGGAGAATTTACCTAGTCTCCCCAAACCTCATGTGTAAAATGGAAGTAGAGTACCAACCTCACAGGGTTATTCTGAGATTAGATGTCTTGTGAATGCTTGGCTTATAGTAGGCTCACACTAAATGGTAGCTATTGTTATACATTTCCTTGAATGAATGGCATTATGGCAATTACATCTTGGGAAATCCTGGTCTACCTGTATCACTCCTTCTCTGGCATTGTTCTTTGACTCAGAAGTTTTAGAACTGAAGCCCTACCCATAAACCCTCTCATAAAACCTCCTGGGGATGGAGGTTGTGGTCAGAGCAGAACAAGTTAAACAAAGAAGCAGCCAATTACCAGACAGATCCTAGAACAGATTGTCTTTGAAAAAAATTTCTTTTAATTCCTGAAAGCATGAAAGATTTTTAAGGCTTGATAAGTACATAATTTATACACAGCATCCACTTCATCATTTAATTAAGAGAAATAGGTAACCACTGTAAAGCTTAGGAAGCAGAAAAGATGAATTCTAAGAGACCTAGTAGGAAGAGGTCCTAGTTGTATGTTTTTCTGTTGGTAAAAAAAAAAAAAGTAGGATAATGATATAATGTCATCAGAGACAATAAAATTCCAACACGCTCATTAAAGTTTCCTTTAGGGAGAGAGATTGTGGAGGTCAGTCTGCAGTTAAAAGAATCAATTGTCCTCTTAAACCTGTTTTTTTAAAAAACTGGTAGATGGCACAAACTTGGAAAAAGCTAAATTTTAAATCAGAATATGAGTCTAAAATAAGAACTTGTATTACAGCGTATTTACCTAATTTTCTACATTTCTAAAAGGTTTGCCTTTAAAAAAATTTTCTTTCTTTATAATTCCCATGTTACCTTAGAGTTTGATCTCCCAGGGATGGAGCAGAAGCAAATTCTGCCTTAAAGCCCTAAAAATGATCACTCCTAAGTACACCTATTCTTGGGGATATTTGCAAGTTATTTAGTTTAGACCAAAAACATAGAATGTTAAATATTTTCTTGAATGGCAAATTAGAGCTCCCTTTCTTCCTGTGGGGAGTGTCATTGTTTTGTGTTTGTTCATGTTAGTGGTGTTTCTGAGATTTTAGCCACAAATAAACAGAATGATCTGTGGTCCAACTATTTGGAACTGGTTAGTGTCACTCGGGGCTCGATTTTACTGTTAAATCACATTTTCAGGTTGTGAATATCTGTGGTGAGAACCTTTGTGCAATGTGGGTACAGGCACTGGGATAGAAAACATATTTTTTAACTAGCTGTCAGGAAGAAAGAGTTTATAAATTTGTGTGATGTTCTTCTATTTCTGGAGTAAAATTTCAAACAGTTTCCAATCCACACAGAGAAAAATGTATATGAAGAATGAACAGATTAAACTGCAGTTGAGGGGGGAGAACTCTTCCTTAAAAAATATAGAGAGAGGAATATTTGGGAAAAGCTTTTTGTAAGATACCAACAAGAGAATATATATAATATGGCTAAAAACCTTAACAGGCAACTCCTTCCCTTCTGGTTTACAGATAGTAAGAGAATTTTTTTTTTTGGTCTGTCCTCAGGACAAACCTCCCCCGCCACCCCACCCCTAGGCAATGGCACCAGTTTTTACAGAGTGTCAGTCAACTTCCTTCCAATGGTCAGTGTGGCCCCAAGTGATCTAGATTTTTGTCACATCTTGGACTCCCTCTTTTCCTGGTCTTCCCCTAAAGAACCGTTTTCCCGCCCACATTGTCCCGCCCATATTGTCCTCCTGGCAGTTCCGCTGACACCTTGGAGGCGCTCCTCTTGTACAGCCTTTGCATTTGTTGCTGCTTCTGCCTGGAACATTCTTTCCACAGATAGCTCCATGACTTCCTTAACCTGGTTCAAGCCACAGAGAACACTTTCCCTCCCTCCTTTTATTTTATTTTGCCCGTTAATTACACTTTCATTTATTAATTTATTTAAATGAAGGCCTTCACTAAAAACAGTAGACAAACCAATAATGATAATGACACTCATAGAAGACCAACCGATAACCCACCACGTTAAACAAAGCTATAAACACTTTTTACTTAAAACAGGTTAAAGCTGAGAAACAAGCGGCCCTGAAGCTCTGCTCAGGCATTTCCCGTCTCCTTTCCTTGTTTTATCTTCTCCATGGTCTATATCCGCTTTTAATAGACCATGTAAGGTGCCAAATGATTTTATCTGTGCCTACTAGGATTTAAGGTCACAAAGGAAGGGGTGCCCACAAAACTCTGGTCTTCAGTAAACACGTGTTGAATCATGGAACAGAAGTATCTTAAGTTCTATCAGGTGAAACTGACTTGCAAGAACACCACCAGATTTACCCTCTGTTTTGCGAACTCCTGGCCCACCCACATTTACCGCGGAAGAATGTGTCCTGAGATCCAGGGTTTGGGGCCACAGTCCTCTCCTCACATTCTTATGTGTTAGTGTTATCCACTGCCATGATTCAATCTGCATCCGTAATATGAAGTCTGTACTTGAACGATACTCAAGTGGAATTCTAGCTCAGAGCCGGCTTTTGAACTCTAGCCCTATACATCCAAATACCTCACGTGGCCGCTCTGATGATTTATGGCATCTCGAGTTCACTGTGCTCAGTACCGAACCCATCCTCTTTTCCTCTCAACCCACTCTTCCGGGCCCCTTGCTCAGAGCACAACACGATGTTCCTGCCAGTTTCCCCAGTCATCAATCCAGAGGTAACTCTCCTCTTTCTCACCCACATTCATCCAACCGGCCACAGAGGGTTACCAGTGTCCGTTTCTCAGCATCTTTGAATCATTCACTTCTGCCGGCACCCATCGCCACCCTCTCCTTCTAGGCCATTACTATCTCCCATCTGAATATTACAACAGCTGACACACCTTTCTCTCTAGTCATTCAAATCTGATAATAGTTAACTCTGCTGGGCATGTGCTAAGCATGTCACATCCATTTAAACTCCACAATAATCTCATACAATACAGAGGAGTATAAAGAAAAAGTCAATCTCTCCTCTCCCCAGTCACTCCTCTTGGGGTAAACAAAGTTTCCTGTTTGGTGCATGAAACCTTAGACTCCTCTCCAAGCAACACCCAAATGCTTGCCCGTTGTGCTCTGTGGCTTCTCTAACCCAACCTTCTTTCTAGGATAGCAAGCTACCTCCAAAGGGAGCGGGAGATGAGCGAGGGAAATTTTAGAAATGGCATGCTAAGTCGTATCATTTTCTTATATTAGACAGATATTTAACGAAGTTCACTAACCTCACCTGAATAGGAGGTGCCCATACACAGGGACACACACTCTTCTGGTAAGATTTACTCTGATGAGTACGTGTAATTCAATTGAAATGGGAAGCCTGTGAATATGGCTATACTAGGGAAAATCATTACTTGGTCCCAATAACAAGCAATTGTTTCTTATATGACAGCCAGATTTGGATGCTAAGTTTCACTCTGGAAAATAAATGATCATGGACCATTGAGGGAAACTCTCAAATAAGTCTTTTCTTGTGGGGACTCTAGGGGGCCTTACCTAATGTAGTACAAGTGTACGGCTCTCTTTCATCCTATTAAGAAGCAAACTGCCTCTTTTACTTTTCAGGGAGAACAAGTTTCCATGTGTCATGGGACACTGTATTTAAATACCTATTTCTCTTCTGAAGAAGTGACAGATTGAAAAAGAATGAATTAGTTCATTCTGTATAATCTGATGTTTAGAAAATAGTGCACAATATAACCTCACAAATAAAAACATATTTATCCAGAGTCTTTCCTGCCTTGATGTCTCACCCCACATTGCTTTTCAAATCTGCAATAAAAATGGTCACACAATTATTCTGACTATAGAGCACAATTCCTCCGAATTGTGCTATTTCCAATCTTTTTAGGTAAAAAGTTTTTCTGTAAAACTGAATAATGTCTCCTTTCACCATTTCCAACAGCTTAACCACAGATCAAAATACCCGCGCAACATGAGCATATTGAGATGCATCTAAAATAGAAACATTTTTCTTGCATCTAAAAATAAACTGCAACTATTTCAATTTGTGGAACAAATAAATGTATCCGGATGGGAGAGGCTGTGGCACTGCCTACAGTGTGACTGACTATTCCTTTCATTTCTTCCTCATAAACTTAAGAATGCAAATTTAGCAATGGTTTTGCCCAAAGGTTGCCAGTTTAGACACCAACTTTCTTGAAGAAGTAGGCTGATTAGAAAATAATTGTACTTTTGTCTCGTTACTGCTGCCACACCTGCACTTTTCATTTCCTATAGGGTACAGTGGCAAAACTGCATCTTTCAACTCTGCCTCTTTTATCTGATGTAGTGGATGACAGGTAATCTAGCTGAAAGTTCCGACAATTGCACCACCAGAAAAACACTAGCTGATGAAATCTGAGCAGTTATCACACTAACCATCACCTGTCAAGCCTCTTGCTTCAATTTAAGGGCGCATCAATTTTCTGAAGAGGAAATCAAGGGCAAAGAATAAAAGCGCTTCAGATAAACACTGACAAAGGCCCTTTCTGGCTCTTTTTTTTTTTTT
>JAPYXV010004341.1:0-11461 GCA_028533065.1 Trachops cirrhosus
AGGAAAGGAAAGGAAAGGAAAGGAAAGGAAAGGAAAGGAAAGGAAAGGAAAGGAAAGGAAAGGAAAGGAAAGGAAAGGAAAGGAAAGGAAAGGAAAGGAAAGGAAAGGAAAGGAAAGGAAAGAAAAGAGGCAGGAAAATGTGTGTTGATGTGGATGGGGTTGTGGTGCGCCGCGATCCAGACACTAGAGGTCGCCTCAGCCTGGGAACCGCTAATCCCCGGGTTTCTGCAGCTTCAGTCTCCAGCGGCCCGCACCTGCAGGCAGGCGCTCCACTGAGGTGGGAAGCAGGACCTCACAGAGTAATTATCTGAAGCAAGCCTCCAAATGCACGCAAATGGGTGCGGTTGCTGCTGAAATTAGAGCGGGAAAGACAGGTGGACAGAGTCTGCCGCCCGCTCACAGGAATGGTCTCGCAGGGGATGTCTCTGTGGAAGCTCCAACTGCACCACATCCTGCTGCACTGTGGGCAGGGGCCACCCACCCCTTGAGCCATTGAACTGAACTCCAACAGGGCAAGTACCTCTTCTCACAAGAGGGTGAAAATCTGGAGGAAGAGGTGAGGAAGCTCATACGATCAAAGAGGACAGGATTCCCATTCTGCTCTCACTGTGCCCTGTCCTTTAAAGGGGATTTGGTGGAAGGCTCCACTCTGTGCGCCCTGGGATGGACAGACCCTGGGGCTAGGGATGGGCAAACTATTGGAGAGAGGGGGAGGCCTGACTCTGTGAAGAAAGTCATGGAGCTGGAGACGTCTGCTGGGAACTCAGCCCCCTCATCCTGCCAACCCTGATCATTCTCCTTGAGGCCTTTCACACCAGGGAAGAAGACAGAAGTTGGGCTCTCAGACTATGGATTCAAACCTCAGCTTTGAGACTTGCTAATTGTGAGCTTAGGCAAGTTACATCCTTGACCTCTCTGGGGTTCAGTGTCTTATTTGTAAAGTGGAGACAATAAGATTATTACCCCTCCCACAGGGTATTGAGGAAGTAGAGAAAGAAAAAGACAGAAAAGAGACTAAAGATGATAATGTATATGAATTATTGCGCCTGAGAAATTTTAAGTACTCAATAAATCTTATTATTAGAACATTAATTAATGTGTCATTTATGTACAGAGCCCTAGACTAGGTCCTGAGACTTAATAGCCACAGGGGCTCCTTCCACCATCTCCAACCCCCTCCCCATGAGTTCCTCCTGCCCCATCCAGTGCCGGATCTAAAATCCTATCTTGTCTTGGAGTGTTTCCAGGTGTTTGCTCATTTTGCGTCAGCCCGCTGTGCCCCCACCCCACACACATTCCCTTGGGGTACACCTTCACTTGGATAGCGCACACGTTCACACACACACACACACACCTCCTCTCTTTCAAGTCCCTGTGGAACCCCGCTTATTAGGCCTTTGGGGGTACTTAAGGGAGCCAGCAAACAGCAAATACTTAGCGTTGTTGTTTTTTACCCTTCAGGCATCTGCAGTTGCTGGGCGTAACCCTAGCCCCCTTCCTCTGTGAAATGTGTGAATGTGCTATGGTCAAGCATTCCACCTATTGATTCTCTCACATTTCTCTCACTTGATCCCTCTCTGCCCATATTAATCTCACATAATGGGCACTTGCTCTTTCAAATCCAGGTGGACCCCCATAGATGGCCAAGTGTGATAATGGTTAACCAGCCATCCATTGCTTCCATCCCTTCAGAACATGCTATTCTATAGATGAAAATGTGGGGTGTAAGAAGGAGGCCAAGGATTATATCTTTGAAGCTTTACTGGTTTTGCCAAAGTATAAACACGATGCAGCAGAATATGACCAAATGTTCCTAAAATAGACCCTGTGCTGAGGCTGTGCTCATGCTTGGGCATTCCCAGAACTGGTTTTACTCTCCAGCTTCAAGTCTCTACCTGTGCAGAAGGTGGTGAGGAATTCTCACTTGATACGGTGCTGTGTAGTCAATCCTTCAAGATTAGGAAAGTTCTTGATTTAGGATACATTTGTTATGGTAAGATTTCAGCCCCCTCTTGGGAATCTCCTCCCGCTCAGTTCTCTCCTATACCCATCCCCAGCCTCTTCTCAGGAAGGTTATACCCACTGCAAGGATGAGCCTGCATGTGGTCAGCCTGGACCACTCTGGGCAACCAAAACTTTCTACATAGTCATTTATTTTCTCCAAGTTGCTCAAAGTAAACATGCTTCTTTTTATTTATTTATTTATTTATTTATTTATTTATTTATTTATTTTTAAAAGATTTTTATTTATTTATATTTAGAGAGGGGAAAGCCAGGAGAAAGACAGGGAGAGAAATATCAATGTGTGGTTGCCTCTCACATGTCCCCTATTGGCGACCTGGCCCCCCAACCCAGGCATGTGCCCTGACTGGGAATTGAACAGGTGACCTTTCGGTTCATAGGCCCACACTCAATCCACTGAGCTACACCAACCAGGGCCTTTTTAGTTATTTATTGTCGGCTACCTCACTCTTGCTCATCACCACCCGCCATCATGCCTTTTATATATATATAAATTTTATATATATACACATATCTTATATATAAAAGATTTATATGTATAATATCTTTATTGAGTCTGTTACAAAAGTTAAACATGGTTATGACCAATATGCAAAAGTTACAGGACCACAGTCTAACCATTTAGAAGCACACCAAACAAGCATAAATTGAGGGACATTCAATAAAATACTTGGCCGGTACTCTTCAAAACTGTCACGATCATCAAAAACCAGCAAAACCTGTGAAACTGTCACAGCCCAGAAGGAGCCAAAAGAAATATGATGTGATATCCTGGATGGCATCCTGTAACAACAACAAAAAGGTGCTAGGGGAAAACTAATGAAATCCGAATACAGTGTGGACTTTAGTAAATAATAGTGTATTAATATTGGTCCATTAACTGTGGCAAATATAATGATGTAAGAGATTAAGAATAGGGGAAACTAGGTGTGGAGGTATACAAGAACTTTGTAGTACCTTTGCAATTTTGCTGTAAATTTTAAAATATTCTAAAATTAAAATTTTATTTAAATAATTTCGAAGTTACAGAAGGGAGTGAGGTGGAGATTAATTGAGATGGGCATGAGGGAACTTTCCAGAATGACGATAATGTTCTATGTCCTGATAGAGATTTGGATTACACAGGTATATCCATCTGTCACAACCTGATGAATCACTCACTTAACCTTTGTACAATTCATTGCATGTAAATTTTATCACAAAAAGAAAAAATGTAAATAAATACTGAAAACCAAAGTAAATAATATGCATACTGAAGAATGTTGTGAAAAGCATACTGATGTCAGCAATTTACTTTGAAGTTAAAGTTAATATAAAATACTTAAAAATATAAGATGGATTGAAGGGATGGATGGAGGGATAGTAGGAGAGATGTGGTAAAGCTTGTAAAGCCAAATGTTAATGGCAGAACCCTGCTGGTGAACATACAGGTGTTCACTGTACAAGTCTTTCTAATTTTCTATGTGTTTAAATTTCCTACTGATGCAACATTGGGAAAAGTTTGCAGACAGATCTAAAGTACAAAGTCCTTATAATTTCCCCCAACAGTAATAAACACTCTTAAGTTTGTTGTATATTTCTCCACATATTTTCTACTCTATCATGTATTTTAATTTACTTTTTATATTTTTATTTTCTCCCATCTTAAAAAAAATTTATTGTATTTTTCCATTACCATTTAGTTCCCTTATACCCTCCTCCCCCCAGCAATCACCACACTGTTTCTTGTTCACATCCATGAGTCCTTTTTCCTTTTTGCTCAATCCCTCTGCCCCCAACCTCCCCCGACCTTAGCTGTCCTCCTGCTCTCCATCTATGCGTCTGTCTCTATTTTGCTTGTTAGTTCAGTATTTTATTTTTAATTTTCTTCTTCAATTACAGTTGACATTCAATATTATTTTGTATTAGCTGCAGGTGTACAGCATAGTAGTAAGACACAATCATATAATTAATAAAGTTATCCCCCCAGTATTTCCAGTACCCACATGGCACCATACTTAGTTATAAGAATATCATTGACTATATTTCCTATGCTGTGCTTTGCATCCTGTGACTATTTTGTAACTATCAAATGAGATACGACTATACCACAGTTCTGCACTCACTATTTTCTTTAGTCATTGATATTAGGTATTTTCCCATGGCTTTTCTTAAATGTGGCTCTATGATATTATCATGTGTTTACACAATAATTAATTTTCTTTTCAAGGAAATTTTATGTTTTTTTGTTTTAAGTATATTTTATTAGCATAATCAATAAAATATATTTTAAAAAAGAAAGAGTAGAAGTGGTTATCTCCACTTAAGAGAAAGGAAAACTTCTCTCTCCATGCCTTTTGCTAAGTCCTGTGTGTATTTCTCCACGGAAGTGAGCTACCTGTTCCATACTGTACACTTAATGGCCTTCCTGCCATCCCACAATATTTTGGGTTTTCTAATTAGCTCATTCAAACCTTCTCCACAGTGGCAATTTCAAATATTCTTCATTTTTATTAAGCCTCTGATCATCATCCCTCACCTCCTGGCTCTCTCATTTCACAATGAGACTATAAATTGTCAGGTGGGAATGTCAAACTTCCTGCCCCTTCCCTCCTAAATCATTCCCTATGTAGTGTTTCCTCCCCTCTCCTGTCACAAAAGGGGGAGGAGGTGATCCCACCCTTTGCCTTCCACTCATTCCAGGACTAAGCTCCAGCTATTATACCCCAGTCTTCCCTGTATCTTCACCTTCTTCCTGTCTACTGACTCCCCTCTCAGTACTGAAACATGCTCAAGTCTCAACCCTTCTTAAGAAATGGAAGCCAATGCAAACACCTGCCTTCAACCCCAGGTCCTCCTCCAACTTGCTCTTTCCAATTTTGTAACTGTAAAAGCAAAGACAGACCCTGTCTTATAGTAGAGATGACTGAGATGCGTGTGGGGTATCAAGTTGCTAAAACCTGTTTTGAAGGTAAGAGAAAAAAGATTGTGGTAGGGGAGACAAGGCTGCTTGGGGCAGGGAAATGGATTTTTAGCTGAACAGAGAGGAGCCTGATTGGGAGACCAGCTGGGCTCTTGGTCTCCTTCTGGACCCCTTTGCTGGGTTTAGTTCCCTCTGGTAAGGAGAATGTTCAGAAACCAACACAGACTTTGTAAACTACTGTGTGAGTACTCAGGCTCAGAGACTGATGGAGCAACTCATTAGCAATTTTATGAGACTCTTGGCATAAGCAGGCCTAGATTTGGACCCTGCTAACTTAGTGTGGAAGAGAATTAGGGAAAGGATAACTTGTCCAGGCTCTGTCAAACTCATCTCTC
This sequence comes from Trachops cirrhosus, assembly GCA_028533065.1. Classification (NCBI taxonomy): domain Eukaryota; kingdom Metazoa; phylum Chordata; class Mammalia; order Chiroptera; family Phyllostomidae; genus Trachops; species Trachops cirrhosus. Next base: position 5,320 of record JAPYXV010004341.1, read on the forward strand.
CAGTGGCTCCCAGAGGAGCATGTGGTGCCAGACAGGTCCTTAGGCATAGACCCCAGCATGCTCCTGATGGCCAGAAAATATAGAATGCAAACAATGGATTCTGGAGTAGAAGTGAGAGAGTCAAGTAGTGAGTACAGCTGATAGTGTGGTTTATAGGCACATGGGAGGCATCACTTTGGTGGATTCTCAGAAATAAGTGGGGGACTCTCTAAGGGGACCAACTTCCAATCTGGAGCAACTGAGGAATGGGTAAGTATAGAAAAATGAGCGTAACTCTGAATATGACCCAGAGTCACAGGCCAGAGGATATGGCAGGCCTTTGCATCACAGCACCATGTCTAATTATTCAAAAAGCAGAACTCACATTCAGAGTCCAGGGCTCTACATCTTTGAGACATCCTTTCTTCTTTCCCAAATGATGACCAAGGCATATTGATGGCAAGACCCCAACAGCCTGTGGATGAGCCTTTCTGCTCCCAAAGGAATGAACACGATGAGAAGTAGGGTCTGTCACATTGTATTTACATTGGGCCTGGGCTTGGAGGAGAAATGCTGCTTTTCTACAATAGATGAGAACAAGCTTGTTTTATTGAACCCTGGGACTCCCTTCTGATCAGCTGAAAGGGCTCAGTGGTAGGTTTCCCTGAGTCTGCTCCAGAAACTGCTTGCCTCCACATCTCCTCTTCCATTTTGCTTAAATTTCAGGTCTCTGGTGAAACAGACTCCTCCTTAGGAAAGCTCTAGTCAGTGTCACCAGACATGCACAGGAAGCCACTTCAGCCATGGAAAAGGGTCTTTCCAACTGGCAAACATCTCTGAGACAAACCTAGGTAAGACAGCAAGAAGGGTTGTAATTGTGGGTGGTCACTCCAAAGGCTTAATGAAAAGGAGCAGAAGAACAAAGACAAGGGAGATAAAGAAAGTGGGGTTTTGTAGAGGAAAAATGCAGAGAACTGTAACATCCTTTTCCATGTTAGTTGCTTTTGGATGGAAGCTCCTAGGAGCCAGGGCCTGCCTACATGTTGCTCAGAGAGCGCTCGGTTAGCACTTGTTCTCTGTAGTTCTATAAGGTGGGCACTGTAATTAGGTGCCAGCCCAAGACGGTGGGCTTCATAAGTGCCACTGTATGCCTTGAGCAGAACTTTTCCAGGGGAAAAGAAACATCTCTGATAAACTCCTGTTGCACTTGGACTTGGAAATCTCAAATAAGCACAAGTGTGTCTTTGGGTGATTATGCAATCAAGTTTGAGGAGAAGAGGATGTCAGGAGAAATATTTTTAAAAAATAAAACCAACATTCAATAAATGACTCGAGCCCTGGCTGGTGTGGCCCAGTGGACTGGGCGCCAGCCTGCGAACCAATGTGAAGGGCACATGCCTGGTTTGTGGGACGGATCCCCAACTGGGGGCATGCTACCGTCAACCGATTGATGTATCTTGATGTATCTCTCTCACATCAGTGTTTCTCTCCCTCTCTTTCTCCCTTCCTTCCCCCCTTTCTAAAAAATAAATAAATAAAAATCTTTAAAAATTTAATCCATTAATTATTACGTATTTTCAAGAATAAATGACTTGAGTTCAATGCAGATTCTGGAAATTTTTCTATAGCTTGTAGAGATACGGACCTGAACAACAGCAGTATACCTCTGAGCTCTTGCAAGATTTTTAAATGCATTCAGAATCCTGAAGGAATAATTCAGTAACTTTTAGGAGAGTTTGTGAGGCATTGGGAGCAGTCTATTGTGTTCTCATTTTTAAAAAGACAGTATTTGAATGGAAGTTTGTGGAGGCTTTCAAACAAGAGAGAATTTTCCATCTTGTAAGTGGGCAAACCTCCTTAAATACCTAATACCAAGGAGCGCTAGGGTTTATTTATTTCCTTAGATGTTTAGAGAAACCAGGGCAGGGAATGGTCTGTGAGAAGTCGTTTCTTTTTTTAAAGCTTTGGTTTTCTATTTAGTCACTCACATACGGAGCTCACGTAGGCTGTACCTATTTCATTGTTCAGGTAATGAGTTGAAGGATCATCAGTCTTAAGCCGCTGTCATTTCAGTTTAACCTCCATGACTTGAGTTAAGTCTGAGGCGAGTCCAAGAGGATGTTCTTATTGACAGCAACTGGTGACTCCAGTCTGGTCATCACTGATTTCAAAGACCCCGAGATTTTCTTTAGGCTCTACCCTCAGCCTTGCCTCTACTCCCCTAAATTCAGTGTTATCCCTCTGCAGATGAAGTGGCCTTTGTGAGAGGCAGCACAGCGTAATGGCTATGAGCACTGACCCTAAAGTCAGTCTCCCAGAGTTCCAATCCCCTCTCTGTCACATGCTAGTAACTTTGGTGAGTTGTTTTACACTTCTGTTTGCTCATTTATAACACGAGGATTCATTGAGGTCATGTATACAGAGCACTTGGACCAGTGTGTGACAAGTAGTGAGCCTCTTGCAAGTGTTTGCTATTATATAGTCTTGGCCCCCAGGCCCTAACTTTCACCTGCACTCCAGACCCACTCCAATGGTTGCTTCACATCTGTCCCTGAATCTCTAAGAAACTCAACATGTCCATAACTGCCTTCAGGTCTCCTTTATTTCTTTCTACCTGCGCAAGATCACGCTTTTTATTTACTCATCTGTTAGAGATCACTATTATCCTGATCAGCATGCCATCCAAACCCAATGAGCTTGACCCCCCCCCCCCCCGCCACTCACGATGGATAGTCTACCAGTTTCATAAACCTGCCAGGTCTACTGTTTCAAATTCTTCAATCTGGGTGATGAAAGTGTTCTGAAATTGCATCGCCTGTATATTGTATTGTGTGTTCACCACCCAAAGTCAAGTCCCTTCCATCACCATTTATTCCTCCTTTACCCTCTTCTACCTGCTCCCATCCCCCTTTCCCTCTGGTAATCACCATACTGTTGTCTATGTCTACGAGTGTTGTGCTTTTGCTTGATCCCTTTACCTTTTACACCCCATCTCCCTCCCCTCTGACAGCTGTCAGCCTGTTTTCTGTATCTATGGGCCTGTTTCTATTTTGTCTGCTTGTTCACTAGATTCTACATAGAAGTAAAATCATAAGGTATACTCATGTATTTCACTTAGCATAATACTCTCAGTAGAATTGTACATTTGAACCCTATATAATTTTTTCTTTTTCTATTTTATTGTTGTTCTATTACAGTTGTCCCAATTTTCCCCTGTTGCTCTCCCCTGCCCCTCCCAGCACTCGCCCCCATAATCAATCCCCACCCTGTTGTCCATTTCCATGGGTCATTCGTACTTGTTCCTTAACTAGGCCCTTCCCCTTCTTGCCTCCTTTATCCACACCCCCTCTGGTCCCTGTCAGTCTGCTCCTTGTTTCCATGCCTCCGGTTCTATTTTGCTCATTTGTTTGTTTTGTTCATTAGGTTCCTCTTATAGGTGAGGTCATGTGGTATTTGTCTTTCACTGCCTGGCTTATTTCACTTAGCATATTACTCTCCAGTTCCATCCATGCTGTCACAGAGGGTAGGAGCTCCTTCTTTCTTTCTGCTGCATGGTATTCCATTGTGTAAATGAACCACAGTTTTTTGATCCACTCATTTACTGATGGGCACTCAGGCTATTTCCAGCACTTGGTTATTCTAAATAATGCTGCTGTGAACATAGGGGCATAGGTTCTTTTGAATTGGTGTTTCAGTATTCTTAGGGTATAATCCCAGCAGAGGTCAAATTGCTTGGTCAAAAGGCAGCTCGAAGGCCCTGGCTGGCGTAGCTCAGTGGATTGAGCGCGGGCTGCGAATCAAAGCATCGCAGGTTCGATTCCCAGTCAGGGTACATGCCTGGGTTGCGAGAGGCAACCACACATTGATGTTTCTCTCTCTCCTTCTCCCTCCCTTCCCCTCTCTAAAAATAAATAAATTAATTTAAAAAAAACTATTAAATAAAAAAAAAAGGCAGCTCGATTTTTAGTTTTTTGAGGAAACTCCCTACTGGTTTCCACAGTGGCTGCACCAATCTGCATTCCCACCAACAGTGCCCTAGGGTTCCCTTTTCTCTGGCCTCCAAACTCCTCAGTCTGGCAAGATCTTTCATGTCTTCCCCTAGTGTCTCTCTTCCTCTTTATCTTACTTTTTTCTTACAGTTGCTTATATTTGGGCCAAGAATGATAACTGGGCATGAACTGAGGAGTAGGTTCTTAATCCTACACCCCTCCACCCCGCCCTGCGCCCCCCCGCCCCTCCTCCAGTAAAGGAGGCGAAGTCATCTCCTGAGAATGAGAGGGAGGGACTGGGGTGAGGGCTTGATGAGAAGGCAGGAAATTTGGGGCAGCTGCTGTGGGGAATGTTATAGGGAGTCGGCAAGCAAGGGATGAATGGATTGCTAAACAGCCAGAGGGGCCAGCTTAGGGTACGGCATGCATTGGCAGTGAACCTGATGAGCAGGGTTTCCCCAAAAGTCAAGAATGGGAACAGTCACCTTCAAGGGGTCACCCAGGTCTGCAGATGGGAAAGGTAAGGAGAGGACAAAAGTTAGGATGATGAAGGATTCTAAGGTGAGCACAAAAACAGTGGCAATATCCATAGGCCTAGGCTAAAATAAAGGCTCACTTATTCATTCAACAGATAGTAAACCACCAAATACTGTATAAATATCAGACAACTGCCTGGGCATGGGAGGTGCTTGAAAGAACCGGACACAAAAAAACCCCTGCATTCAGCATATATCCCCACAAGGACTTGCAGACAAATAAATGTTCATAGAAACTTCATTTATCGTTGTGAAACACTGGAAACAACCCAGATATCTATCCTTCAACAGGGAAATGGACAAACAAATGTAGTACATCCCTGAAATTACTCAGTGTAAATAGAAAAGAAATATCGATACATGCAAGGACATAGGTGAGTCTCTAAATTTGTAACCAGAGTAAAAAGTACATACTGCATGCTTATATTAATATAAAATTTTAGAAAATGCAAATTAATCTATGGCAACAAAAAGCAGATCATTAATTGCCTGGACCAGTTGGAAGAAGGCACAAAGGATCACAAGGAAACTGCTGGTGTTGGATATGTTTATTAACTTGATTTTTATGATGATTTCACAGGTGTTTACATATGTGAAAATCAATCATAATATATCTTGAATGTGTGCACTTTCTTTTTTAATATATTTTATTGATTATGCTATTACAGTTGTCCCATTTTTTTCTTCCCTTTATTCCCCTCCATCCTGCACCCCCCCTCCCACCAGCACTCCCCCACTTTACTTTATGTCCATGGGTTGTACATATAATAAGTTCTTTGGCTTCTCCATTTCCTATGCTATTCTTAACCTCCTCCTGTATATTTTGTATCTACGATTTATGCTTCTTATTCCTGTACCTTTTCCCCATCCTCTCCCCTCCCCCTCCCCACTGATAACCCTCCATGTGGTATCCATTTCTGTGATTCTTCTGTTCCTGTTCTAGTTGTTTGCTTAGTTTGTTTTTGTATTGGTTTTTTCAGGTTCAGTTGTTGATAGTTGTGAGTTTGTTGTCATTTTACTGTTCATAGTTTTTGGTCTTCTTTTTCTTAGATAAGTCCCTTTAACATTTCATATCATAAAGGCTTGGTGATGATGAACTCCTTTAACTTGACCTTATGAGGGAAGCACTTTATCTGCCCTTCCATTCTAAATGATAGCTTTGCTGGATAGAGTAACCTTGGATTACTTGGTCCTTGCCTTTCATGACTTCAGATACTTCTTTCCAGCCCCTTCTTGCCTGCAAGGTTTCTTTTGAGAAATCAGCAGATAGCCTTATGGGAACTCCTTTGTAGGTAACTCTCTCCTTTCCTCTTGCTGCTTTTAAGTTTCTCTCTTTATCTTTAATCTTGGGTAACTTAATAATGATGAATGATGTGCCTTGGCGTGTTCCTCTTTGGGTCCAACTTCTTTGGGACTCTCTGGGCTTCCTGGACTTCCTGGAAGTCTATTTCCTTTGCTGGATTGGGGAAGTTTTCTTTCATTATTTGTTCAAATACATTTTCGACTTCTTGCTCTTGTTTCCCTCCTTTTGCACACCTCTGATTCTGATGTCAGAGTGTTTAAAGTTGTCCCAGAGTTTCCTAGGCCTCTCCTCATTTTCTTTTTTTTTTTTTGAGTTCTTGTTTCTTTATTCTGCTC
>JAPYXV010004342.1:0-11461 GCA_028533065.1 Trachops cirrhosus
TTTACGTGTCTGTTTTCCAAATATAACTCTATTTGTATAGTCAATCAGGTTTCTAGAAATTTTTTAAGTATATTTTATTGATTATACTGTTAACAGTTGTCTCATTTGTTTTTCTCCCCATTATCCCCCTCCACCCAGTACCCCCATTCACTCCAGCATTCCCCCCTTAGTTCATGTCCTTGGGTTGTACATATAAGTTATTGGGCTTTTTCATTTGCTATACTATTCTTAACCTCCCCCTGTTTATTTTGTACCTACCATTTATGCTTCTTGTTCCCTGTATATTTTCCCCCATTCTCCCCCTTCCTCCTCCCCACTGATATCCCTCCATGTGATCTCCATTTCTGTGGTTCTGTTCCTATTTTATTTGCTTGTCTAGTTTGTTTTTGTTTTAGGTTCAGTTTGATAGTTGTGAGTTTATTGTCATTTTACTGTTCATACTTTTGATCTTCTTTTTCTTAGAAAAGTCCCTTTAACATTTCATATATAAGGGCTTGGTGATGATGAACTCCTTTAACTTGACCTTAGCTGGGAAGCACTTGATCTGCCCTTCCATTCTAAATGAAAGCTTTGCTGGATAGAGTAATCTTGGATGTAGGTCCTTGCCTTTCATGACCTGGAATACTTCTTTCCAGCCCCTTCTTGCCTGTAAGGTCTCCCTTGAGAAATCAGCTGACAGTCTGATGGGAACTCCTTTGTAAGTAACTGTCTCCTTTACTCTTGCTGCTTCTAGGATTCTCTCCTTAATTTTAATCTTGGCTAATGTAATTGTGATGTGCCTTGGTGTGTTCCTCCTTGGGTCCAACTTCTTTGGGACTCTCTGGGCTTCCTGAACTTCCTGGAATTCTATTTCCTTTGCCAGATTGGGGAAATTCTCCTTTATTATTTGTTCAAATATCTTTTCCACTTGTTGCTCTTCCTCTTCTCCTCCTGACCCCCTATAATTCAGATGTTGGAACATTTAAAGATGTCCTGGAGGTTCCTAAGCCTCTCCTCATTTTTTTGAATTCTTGTTTCTTCATTTTTTTTCTGGTTGGATGTTTCTTTCTTCCTTCTGGTCCATACTGTTGATTTGAGTCCCAATTTCCTTCCCATCACTATTGGTTCCCTGTACACTTTCCATTATTTCACTTAGCGTAGCCTTCGTTTTTTCATCTAATTTGCTACCAAATTCAACCAATTCTTGAGCATCCTGATTACCAGTGTTCTGAACTGTGCATCTGATAGGCTGGCTACCTCTTCGTCACTTAGTTGTATTTTTTTGGGAGCTTTGATCTGTTCTTTCCTTTGGGCCTTTTTTTTTTTTTTTTGTCTTGACGAATCTGTTATATAGTGAGGGGCGGAGCCTTAGGTGTTCACCAGGGTGGAGCAACCCACATTGCTGCATTGTGCCAGTGTCTCTGGGGAAGGGGTCTGAGAGCAAACATTGGCGTTTGCTTGGCTCTCTGCCGGATTTCAGTCACTTCTCCTGCTTCCCACCAGCAAATTGGGCCCTTCTGGTGCTGATTCCCAGGGTGGTTGGCTTGTGTATGTTCTAGAACCCTGTGGGTGTCTCCAGTCAACTCTCCTGTGAGGCTGGGAGTTTTTCCCACTGCTGCCTCAACCCCCACAGTTGTTTTCAGTCATTGTTTTGAAGCTTCATTTCTCTGCCCTAGAGCCCTGGGTTGGGCAGTCCATCCTGCTCTCCAGTTGTTTCTCCCAGTTTATCTGCATGGGAACGTGGGACCGCCTGCTCTACAATCCGGTGCCTCACTGGGTTCGCCAGCAGCTGCCTTGCCCCAAGTCCTCTCTGCCCACTTGCTGGTCTCCACCCCTTCTACTGGTCTGGATGAGTGTGTCTTCTTTAACTCTTTGGTTGTCAGACTTCTATACAGTTTGATTTTCTGTCAGTTCTGGTTGTTTTTTGTTTTAAAATTTGTTGTTGTACTTCCTTTGGTTGTGCAAGGAGGCACAATGTGTCTGCCTAGGCCTCCATCTTGGCCAGAAGTCCCAATGGTTTTATATACTAGCTCGAAGATGGTTTTTCAATATCTCTTATCTGTTGGGTGTATTAGATGAGAGTCTACCTGTTCCTCCTTACTACTCCATTAGATAGTTAGTGAATCTCTAAAGATATACAGGGAGGGGTAAAAGTAGGTTTACAGTTGTTCATATGGAAACAGACATGCAGGTTATGATTATTACAATGGTTTTATTAACTATGTTTTGCACACTTAATAACTGTAAACCTACTTTTGCCCCACCCTGTATATTTTAATCATTATTATATTTTTTACATTACCATTTAGTCCCCTTATACACCTTCCCCCCAGCAATCACCACACTATTGTCCATGTCCATGAGTCCTTTTTCCTTTTTGCTCAGTCCCTGTACCCCCTCTCCTTCTCCTCACCATCCTGTATTTTTAAGAAGTTAGAGATATAAGAAAGGATATCATTTAGTACACAAAAGAAATTTAATGTAAAAATCTGAAGAAAGCAGAAGTAAATCATTCTCTTCTGAGAGCCCTTTTGTATACAGAATACAGCTTACTCTTTGGCTATAGCAAGGTTTAAAGTAGGTACTTTTCTGGATTGAATGAAATTACTTATAAACAGCTGCCTATTACTTCCCATCTCAAGGCTGCAATCTCACCACTGATCTTTTCTCTAGAAAGGTTCTGTTTTGCCAATATTGGTCTCGTGTCTCTAGAACTGTGCTATCTACTGTGGTAGCCACTACCCACATGGCTATGTAATCATAAATCAATTAAAATAAAACAAAATTAAGAATTCAGGTCCTTGACCTTCTCCAATTTCCAATGTGTAATAGCCACATGCAGAGTAATTAGTGGCTACCATATTGGACAATGTAGTGGACATTTATGCTCTGGAATATGGTCTAGTTTACGACGTAGCCATGCCACAGAAATTCTTGCTAACTTTCAAATCTTTGAATTATCTTGCATAGTAGAATCAATAACACTGCCCTTAAAATCACTGAGGCTTGATTAAGGGCAAACTTAAAATGAATTTTGGTATATGATCTACCATATTATCTCAGTTGAAAGTACCATATTTTGCCATGTATAATGCATACTTTTTTGCCCAAATTTTTGAGGAAAAAATAAGGATGGGCATTTTACATGGTTATTACTAATTCCATATCTATACAAATGTTTTTAATTTATTTATGCTTATGCATTAAAGTGTAACTCTAGAAAATGAAAATGATATCTGTATACAAAATAGTACCCTGGAATATGATAATTGGTTTTGTTTCTAGATATAAGTAAACAAAAATTTGAATTAAAAAATTAAAACAAGTCCCTGGCTGGTGTGGCTCAGTGGATTGAGTGCTGGGCTGTGGACCAAAGGGTCACCAGTTCAATTCCTAGTCAGGGCACATTCCTGGGTTGCCTGCCAAGTCTCCATTTGGGGGGCATGCAAGAGGCAACCGATTAATGTTTCTCTTACACATCTGTGTTTGTCTCCCTCTATCCCTCCCTTTCCCTCTCTCTAAAAATAAATAAATAATTAATTAAAATGAAAGACTTTTTTTCTTGAAAGTGTGAAACAAAAACATAGGTGCGCTTTACACATGGGAGTGCATTGCACATGGGAAAATACGGTAATGAGAAACTTGCAACCTATTTTTAATGCCATTATTTTACACTGAAAACTGTAAAGATCTTCCCGCAAATGGAGAAAAATAAATACTAGTAATGATCCAGATATTTAAATTCCCATTGTATTTATACTAAACTTCATTTTTTTTTCCTACTAGAAGTTAGGGCAGTGATGAGGTATGCGTGACTCATTGGTTGAATTAATGGAAGCAGCACACTGTTGTTTCGTGGCCTCTCTATAATACATAGCCATTGCTTTTGATTACTCAGTGGAATTGACCAAAATAAAGTTGAATTTTTTTCTTCATAGTAGCCATTCAGACATATGAAGACTGCTGTTGGTCAGCTTTTAAGTCTGCTTTCTTTTAGGCTAAACATCCTGTGGTCAGTCAAGTGTCCTTGCTTTATTAGGCTTAACCAAAAGAGGTCCTACCAGTGCTGTTTGAATCCCCATTTGTTTTTGCAGTGATGAAGCCCTAACTTGTATGATTTTGTTTTATAGTCAATTTTAATTTTGATTAAAATCAATAGAAACTGAGTGTATTTTTCAGTTTTTTATTATGCTCTGGAGAGTTATTTGAACTAGATATACTGGAATTGTTCCAAAACTAGGGTTAGGAATCACCATTCCAAAATAACTGTACTGAGGTGCCTAATAAGTCAGTTAAGGGAAAGGTGTCTATCTTGTTCAGAGAAAGATGTTTCCAGCAAGTGAGCAAAGAGTTCGCCAGTAGTTATCATCATCTTGTGTTAGGGAAAGAGGGAAAGATCCAGAGAGAGAGTAAGTATTTGTGTGTCTGTGTGAAGGAAAGGGGGAGGGAAAGAGAGGAAGTACCTATGGTAGGCAAGTATAATTACTACTAGGATACTATACGTTATTTTCTTATGTCCATTTGAAAGGTGGTTTGTGTGTTGGGTTTTGGTTACATCCTAAACCACTGTTTCTAACACTGTCTCATGCTACCCAGTTCTGACTTTAGTTTACTCTCATCTCTAATTAGGTATACTAGGCTTCTCTGTTTGAGGCCCACTTTAAAAGTTTGCTGAACTATTATTAATTCTTATGATGATGACTCATAAGATAAATGCTTTCTTTTTCATGGAGCATCTTTCCTAATAGATTAATAGAATTCTTTTTTTTTTTTTTAGTTTATTAGCACTTGCTATATGCCAGGCACTGTTTCAGGGCCTGAGATACACTGACCAACAAGACAGAGGAAACCTGTGACTTAAAATATACCATTTCATTCTAGAGAGGGCCTGAGAACTTAAGTATAATCAGTTGACCTTAACTTTTTCTATGTATTAATTTTGATAAGGGACTAAAATGATAGATGGGACATTAATATTTGAGATATAGTAATGAATAATCCCTATCATAAAAAACAAGTCTTCACATATCTTTTAGAAGTACATTAATTGATGGACTGCTGAACAGTTTTAAAAAATGTTTAGTGTTGGTTAGGATTTTTGCAAAATGGACAATTTTGTGCATTTTTGGTACAGATGCAAATTGTTATCAAATTTTCTAGAAATATGGTAAAAAAAAGTATCACCATTAAAAAGTACATACTTCTTTGTTCCATCTGTTATTTTATTTCACAAGATCTGTCCAGTAATGTTACTTTATTCATTTTCTAAGGCCTGTCCATCATGCTATTGTCAGACAAATGTTAATGGAAAACAGTCTCTGAAAATACTGGGGAACACAGTAGCCAACAAATTTGTCTTTACACCTAAAATTTGTAAAAGTATTGGACATCACATTATCATTACTACCATGGTGTTTTATATTCAGTATACTATTTAAAACCCTGTTTTGGGCATTTAGTGAGATGACCTTTTTTTATAAGAAAGGTTTAAGAATACACTAGATCGGGACACTCATATTATAATTTGAAATATCTCCACACATTTCATAATTAAGTAGACTATAATTATATTGAATAATTAGTTGAATGTTTCCAAGTTTAGCCCTGATTTCTAGAAAGGAAACAGAGTTATAATTAAAGAATTACATATTGTTTTTTGTTTATTTGTTTCTCAAATCAAAGATTTTCTGAAATTGTTTTCTCCATATCAATAAAGAAATGTTTCAGGTATAATATAGATAGAAAAATAGTTTTACTTTTTTTTTTGCCAGTAGTATTTTCACATGACCTTATGACAATACCACTTTCATCATTTTAGGTTGAAAAATTAATAACATAGAACATATGTTAAGATTTTAATTTTCTAAAGGTATAAGAATAGAAAGCTCATTTTAAGGGAAAATCCATTAAAGTACAAAAACTAAACTTTTATAAAGGGCAGTTTTTCTAAAAATTGGAGAGTAATGCATTCAGTGTAAAATATGACTTATATGAACATCTTTGAACCAATGGGATCAAACATCACTTTTCTAAGTTATGTTTATTCAATACACTGATATTAATTGAATTCTTCATTAGATTAATCTAAGTAGTATTACATGTATATGTTCTCTTAACTAACAATTAAAATGAATAGGAATTGATTTTATTTATGTGATTGTTCTATTTACACAATCCCCAAATTAGGTATAGTCTCTACAACTATTTAAAGGACACATTTTGTAAGCTATTTATTATTCTATAATAATATTTCTTGTTTAACTTCAGTACTACAAATAATATTTGACTTATTTCAGATGCGGCAGGAGTTTCAAAGAACTCTAACTAGAGAACTAAAAGAAGGTATATTGCCAAAATTTGTTAAGTTTATATAGCATTGATTTCTGAAATTGTGAGTGGTAAATTACATTTGTTCCCATGTTTGGGTACCAGATCACATGTACTGCATTAAATATTTTCTTATACATAGTGAGTAAAAAATATGAAAGCATAAACATTCATAAGTATACACTTATTTGCATTTATTTATCATGTTCCATAGCTTTTTTAAAATCTCAAAAGTCTATGAATCTCTTCATTTCTGGCTATCTCCTTCCTTTCCTCTACTCTGCCTATGGCACTGTCAACCTGTACACTGAAACTCCTGTCGGAAAAGTGGGCCTCATCCACTTCTCATGTTTTTGCTAGTGATACAAGGCCAAATAACCAGACTCATCTAGTAATACTTAGTCAAGCAATTATAGTTCATACAGCTGTCACTGAGGGGTGACATTTAAATCTCCAGTCATTGACTTTGGTTTACATTTACCCTCAGGAAAAACTCCAAACTCCACTGCATGGAGTAAAAACACCAAAATCCATTTAATTCCTGCCAAATAATTCAGACTTATCTCTAATGCTACTTAGTACCCTGCTGTGCCCCTTTGCTCTGGCATCTAGCCAAACTAGACTGCTAATTCCACAGATGTTCTCTCTCACCTTGGCCTGCTTCATTTGTCTATCTGGAATACTCTTTCCTTATCCTTTGGGTATCTACTTACATATCACCTCTGCCAAAAAGCTGACAATATTCACACAAAACTGGCGTGCTCCTTCTGTGTGCTCCAATATTAACAGTGCCCCGTTAATATTTGTTGTGGTATATATGACTCTGAGTGGAAACTGCCTGTTCATCTGTCTTTATAGAACATGATTGTTCAGGGGCAAACTGTGTCATCTTCACCTTGTAACTCCAGTGCTTATCATACAACAGTAGAGCATGGTTGTTGAATCAGTGAACAACAAACAAGAAAACCAGAAGCTCTGATACTTAACCACAATAGCAATTAATTCAGTGTGCAAACATGGACAAATTATATTTCATAGTAATCTTGTGTGTGTGTTATAGTCGTATATGTATGCTTTTATTCTTTTTAACACTTAATACTTATTTGTATTTTAGATTAAGAATATAATTTTTTTTATTTTAAGATGTTGCTGAATTTGAATCTGAATACTATAGATCTTATCCTATAGGATCAATTGGTCAGACAAATTCATATCAAGACCTACTTTTGAAGACATCACATGAATGTGCAAAGATTTTGGAGGGAAAAGTAATTATTTACTGGACTGTTTACATGATGTCTTCATTGTTTTCTATTAAATTCATGATTTATGAAGTCTTTATTAAAGAATAATATGTATGTGATGAAAATTTTATAGCATTTTAAACTGTGTTTCTTGGCGTCTAAGTTTTAGGCAGATTTTGTAAATGAAAGCCAGCAGTATTGAGTTTCACATACTCAAGCTGTCCAAATACCAGGTGTTTAAACACCACCCAAACAACCAAGTTGTCATTCATACTTTAATGTTAATTGATAGCTTTTTTGTATTTTCCAATTTTGCCACTACATCTGGTCCTAAAAATTTAGACAGACATCATTTTGATAACTGCTGGTGTGGCTACCATCAATGTTTGGATGTATTACAATTGCTATAATGCCATTATACTGATCACATGTAATTTTAAACACTGATTCATAGATCTTTCCTCATGGGGAAATAAAAGTTTGCCTAAGGGTTTTCTGTTGATATTTATTTATTTATTTATTTAAACAGTCTTAAAATTACAGAAAGTTCCAAGTTTTAGTACAAAGAACTCTTTTCCCCTGAAATACTTGAGAGTAAATTGCTGACATTATGCCACTATCCCTGATTCCTAAACTTAGTGTTTATTTCCTACCAGTGAGTACCTTCCACTTGTCTACCAATAAAAAAATTAACACTAATATATCCTATTATTTAATCCTCATATTCTTTTCAAATTTTGCCACTTGTTTGTACTATTTGTTGGAGGAAAAAGATCCTGTTCAGATCCATGGATTACAATTATTTTTGCCTATTTATCTCCTGTCTGGAACAGTTCCTTTGTTTTTCTTTGACTTTCATGGCCTTGAAGCTTCTGATAAGTTCCAGTAATGCAGAATGTCTTGCAGTTATGATTTTTCTGATGCTTTCTTATGATAAGATTCAGATCATATGTTTTTTGGAAGAGCATCACAGAAGTTGATGCAGACACCAGCCCTCAGTGTCCACGTCATTATGGATGAAATGAGACATTCACATGGACTACTGAGTCTGGTGGAGGAAAAGGGACAGCATGGCTTTTCTCTCAAGGGGAGCAAAAGCCGCCACCTCTGCCATGACAGGCCTTTATTTCTATCTCTCAGCACATTACATGATGGTCCTCCTTTGCTATGCCCAGGTTCCCTTTAGGTGGTTACCTTTTACAGAAAACAAAGGAGCCAACGCCACTAATCACATCACGGAAGAGGGATATTTGCAAATGAAAAGGCAAAAGTGGTTGGACCAGTTATACTCATCCTTGGAAGGTTTAGCATGGATTTTAGGAAGTTACTTTGCTGTAAATGTCCTCAATTCAGGGTGAGGGAGTTTTTTAGTAAGAGCAAGACTCAGAGTGGCCTAGGTACATTGCAGGCCTGATTCCCCACAGGAGAACCTATCCGTGGGCATGGGTCCTGTGCATCTCTGAGTGGGAGCTGGGCACATGCCATGCAGAACAGTCTCCTACAGAAGTGGTCTGTACTCTTCTCATTGCACCCTGTGATGTCACCTCCAATTTTGATTTGTGCCATTCTTGGTGATGTTAATGTTGATTCCTGAAGGTAATATCTACCAGTTTTATCCTCTGTAATGTCTCCTTGTTACTTTACAATCAGTTAGTGTTTTATAGGGAAATACTTTGGGACTGTGGAAATATCTCTTCATTAAATTTTTGATTTATTCATTTATCAATATGGATTTATGGTTTATTTCATGGGTTATAATTTCTTAAAATCATTTTTTAATATTTATTTTTCATTTAGAAATATTCTGTATTGTCACTTTGAGACTTATGGAAATTTGCAGGAATAGTAGAATTCCTGGATACCATTCCTCAGATGTTAACATTTTACTATATTTGCTGTATACTTTCTTCTCTCTAGATAACTATAAATGTAGGTATGTAATATATATACTGTGTGAACTATTTGTAAGATGCAGACATGATGCCTCCTTACTCCTAAATACTTTAGCATGCCTTCCTAAAAAAAAGGAATTATAAAACTATAGTATAATTATCAAAATCAAGATTAAAATGATTAAGTATTAATATTTTATCTTGGATCTTAGATATTCCCTGTTGTGCCAATAATAATGTTTATAGTCAAAGAAAATCTAAGATTATGTGTTCAGTTGTCTTGTTTCTTTTTTTTTTACTGTTTTTTTTTTAAATTATTGTTCGAGTACAGTTATCTACAGTGTCCCTCCACCCATTCTCCCTGATGCCAGCCATCCCCACCTCCCTCCCCTGGTCCCACCACCCCTTGATCTTGTCCATATGTCCTTTGTAGTTGCTCCTGAACCCTCCTTCCTTTTCCCCCCATGATCTTCTCCAACCTCCCCTCTGGTTACTGTCAGTTTGTTCTTAATTTCAATTTCTTTGGTTGTAGTTTGCTTGTTTGTTTATTTTGTTGATTAGGTTCCACTTATAGGTGAGATCATATGGTATTTGTCTTTCAACACCTGGCTTATTTCACTTAGCATAATGCTGTCCAGTTCCATCCATGCTGTTGCAAAGGGTAGGAGGTCTTTCTTTCTTTCTGCTGCATAGTATTCCATTGTATAAATGCACCATAGTTTTTTGATCCATTCATTTACTGATGGGTATTTAAGTTGCTTCTAGTACTTGGCTATTGTAAGTTGTGCTGCTATGAACATAGGGGTACATGGGTTCTTTCAGATTGGTGTTCCAGAGTTCTTAGGATATAATCCCAGCAGTGGAATTGCTAGGTCAAAAAGCAGAACCATTTTTAGTTTTCTGAGGAAATGCCATACAGTTCCACAGTGGCTGCAGCAGTCTGCATACCCACCAACAGTGCACTAGGTTTCCCTTTTCTCCACAACCTCTCCAACACTTGTTGTTTGTTGCTTTGTTTATGATGGCCATTCTGACTGGTGTGAAGTGGTATCTCATTGTGCTTTTAATTTGCATCTCTCTGATGCCTAGTGATGCTGAGCATCTTTTCATGTGTCTCTGGGCCCTCTGTATGTCCTCCCTGGAGAGGTGTCTGTTCAGGTCTTCTCCCTATTTTTTAATTGGGTTTTTTGTCTTCCTGGAGTGGGTTCTTTGTATATTTTGGAGATCCAACCCTTGTCTGAGGTATCATTGGCAAGTGTTTTCCCATATGGTTGGTTCTCTTCTCATTTTAATGCCATTTTCTTTAGCCATGCAGAAGCTTTTTAATTTGACAAGATCCTATTTGTTTATTCTTTCCTTTATGTCACTTGCTGCTCTAGGGGACATACTGGTGAAAATATTGCTGCATGGAATATCTGAGATTTTCCTGCCTATGTACTCCTCTAGGACTTTTATGCTTCACGACTTATATTTAAACCTTTTATCCACCTTGAATTTGTTTTTGTGTATGGTGTAAGTTGGTGCTCCAGTTTCATATTTTTGCATGTAGCTGTTCAGATGTCCCAACACCATTTGTTGAAGAGGCTGTTTTTAATCCATTTTATACTTATGCCCCATTTATCAAATATTAATTGACCACAGAGACTAGTGTTTATTCTGGGCTCTTTCTTCATTCCCATTGGTCTATGTGTCTGTTCTTATGCCAGTACCAGGTTGTTTTAATTACAGTGACCTTGTAATGCAGTTTCATATCAGGTATTGTGATCCCTCCTACTTCGTTCTTCTTTCTCAAAATTGCTGCACTATTCAGGGTCATATATAGTTTTGTGAAAAAGCAAAGTCCTACTTGGTAGCAAAGGAAAGAAGCCTCTGAGGTAGGTTAATCAGCTAAGTCCTCCTGAAACTGCTCATAGAGAAAATTAAAGAATACAGGTCTCTAGCATGAAGGATGCATCAGACAGAAGTGTTGACACAGCCAGTAACGCCCAAAACCTGGGGGAACACCTCTCTTGAGTAGTA
>JAPYXV010004343.1:0-11461 GCA_028533065.1 Trachops cirrhosus
GACAAAACTAGGGGTGTTGGAAAGGGGAGGGAGGAGGGGAGGAATGGGTGGGTGGGCTGGAATGGGAATAAAGGATAGAAACTGTACTGAATAAACTAAAATAAAAATTTTAAAAAAAATAAAAAGGGGGAAAAACTCTTGTAAGTCATGGAACACAGTACCTGTGGATATGTGTGAATGTGGTTAAAAAAGCAGGTATCTACACAGGAAAGCTGAGTCTGAAGACCAGAGACGCTTCATGGAAAGACACAGAATGTCTTCAAACCTTAGGGAACACACAGAAATCTTAGCAGGACGTGTCTTCTTGGCAGATGGTTATTCTTTGCCTCTGCCAGATAACCTGTGCATTTTGGGGTAAATCCTCACCTTTTAATCATTTCAACATGAGGACTGCTGGCAAAAGAACAAGATGATCAAGGGAAGAACTCAGCATCTGTCAAATCTACTGGAGACTTTCTCTGCATACTTTTTCATGTTTTTAATCTCATAAAACCCTAGACTTCATCTCCCTTAAATTATATTTACATTTCATCTTTTATGGAATCTATGAGATATCCATAAACAAGCCATTCATAATAAAATATTCTTAGAATTCTTTCTTATATCAGGTGAGAAAACAGGTTTTCTGACTTGAGTTAAAACTGAAGGCTTCAACATATCAGTGCCCAGCATGGATGAGATCTCAGCCACTTTCTCCAAAATGGACACCAAAGGGAAAACTTTGGATGATCAGTAGCAAGTCTGAAATTTGGTTTTGCAGTCAAGTTCTCTATAATGATGCTTTCTGGTAATTTGGGTTGTTACTCTCTTTGCTCAGAACCTCTGAAGAGGAAAGTTAAGAAAAGTCAAGCCTTTTGCTTTGAGTTGCTTTTTCCAGTTCCCACAGTCCAAGAATATAATGAGGTGATACTAATAGAATAAGTAGTCTGCTATGATTTCACACATTTTGATAAATGGAAAGATAGTCAACAAAATTTTCTCTTCATCTGCTCACAAATGTGAGCCAATTCAGGAGTAGAGTAGATAGAATGGTTAATTATGAGGTCAAGGGTTTGGTATTCTAATTCCACTGATTTTACTAACTAGCCACATGTGCCAGGTAAAATTCACCCAGTTCCTCTGTGTCCTACAGCTTTCCAACAGAATAATTACATGTAACGAGAATAATCCACCTGACAGCGGGCATACGGATCATTCCACAGGGACAGCCCAGGACAGATTAAATGGCGTGAACAGGAAGTGTCTCAGCACGCACGTAAGGAACAGCCTAGGACAGCACAGCAGTGAACAGAGAAGAAGAGAACACAGCACAAAGAAGCAGAGCGCAGAAGGCGCATCGCAGGCGCAATCGCCACGCCACACAGAGCCAGGAGCCGCCCCGTGTCAGCAAATTAGCAGCAGGCATTTTGTGGGACATCGCAGAGTCTCCCCGGGGAACACGGTTGATGAAGACTCTAGAAAAGCAGACTTTGAGCAAGTGCTTCAGCAAAGGCCTTGTATTAGCCTTCAGCAGCTGCCAGGGCAAAATTCCACGGGCTGGGGGTTTTGACAACAGAAATGTGTTTCTCACACCTGTAAAGCCTGGAAGTCCAAGGTCAGAGTGTTGGCAGGTCCACCTTGGCTTGCTGATGGTCGTCTTCTCCCTGGGTCCTCACGTGGTCTTTCCTTTAAAAAGCACACCTCTAGTGTCTCTTCCTCCTCTTACAAGGGCACCAGTCATATTGGGTTTGGGCTCCACCCTTGTGGCCTCACTTAATGTTAATTATCTCTTTCAAGGCCCTACCTCCAAGTATAGCAGCATTGGGCATTGGGGCTTCTACATATGAATTCAGTCCATAACAGGCCATGGAGTCTGAGAGAGCTCTGGGCAGACTGACATGAGACAAGAATAATGAGAGACACAAGGGACGTGGAAAACACAGCAGGGAAATCCAGACAGAGGAAAACACTGTCCTCTTAGGCATACCTGGGTGACAGTTTTTGCCAGTCCCCTAAGGACGAATTGAGAAGCAATTTTTAATTCATTCAACATAGGTGTTTCGAGCATCCTCTATGTGCCAGGGACTGTGATAGGTGTTGGAGGCATTAAATGAATTAAGCGAAAAAGCCATTAGACTGATGTGGTTGTAATACCATGATGGCCTATGTAAGCAAACCCAAATCTAAGCCTACAAATACCTCAAGGTTACAGAATTGAAACCTAAGGACAACCAATCGTGGTCAACTAGGCTTTAAGCTATAGCCAATCAATAAATTCCTTGCTTTTCTTCCACATTTTCTCTGTAATAGTCTCTCCCTGAAGTCCTGCAGGTGGCACATTCCTAACCACTTCCTGTTTGGAACTGCCCGATTCAAATAGATTTTTGCTCAAATAAACACAAAAAATTTAATATGCCACAGTTTATCTTTTAACAGGGGCTAGGGAAGAACTTTGAGCACAAACAGCTCACTTTAGAGCTTACAGCTAAGGGGGAAGACAGAGTGGGGTGAAGAGTAGGAGCCTCAGGAGCTTCAGGAGCTCCAGGAGCGCACAGCCCGAGAGGTTGAGGAGGGGACTAATTCAAGCAGAGAGACCAGCAGGGCAGAGGCCAAAACAGCAAGCATTTTGGAGAAACTGGAGGCTGGCTCCAGAGAGCAAGGGGGGAGGAGTGTGCCGGATGAGTCTGGATGAGACCTGGGAGACCTGGGGCGCCTGCTTAGGGATTTCACTCTTTATCCTAAGATCAGTAGGAGGCCCTTTCAGGGTTTCAAGCAGGAGCTGACTCGACTAGATATCAGTTTTGAAGAGATCACTCTGGCTCCTGTTTGGAAAACAGATCAGAAATTATATATATAATTTAAAGTTTACTATATAAGAATGTGCATGATTGCCTGTATTCCCATGTCATGGTATAAGAGAGAGTTTGTCTGTCTTTGTCCAGGGTTCGTGGCACATAGCTTCTAAAACCCTTGGACAGTCCCAAGAAAGAGAAGTGTATTTGTTAATCGTGAGTTCCTAGGTCACACCTGAGTTTATGCTATTAAGATGACTTGAGGGTCTCCTAGACAGCTTCAGGATGGGGACTGGTCACCAGGAAGACCAAACACCTGGTTAGAAGGTTGAGATTTCAAGCAATGTGCTATCAGCCCAGCCTACATCCTGGTGCAGAGGGGGACTGGTGATACCGTTCAGCCACTTGGTCTGTGATTTAATCAGTCACACCTGTGTAATAAAACCTGAACACCAGACCTCAGGGGAGCGTCCGGGTTGGTGGACGGGTTCAATGTACTCAGATGCTGACCAGTACTGATTCCCCTGGACAGGGCCGGGACACTCTGCACGCAGGGCCTTCTCACACTTTGAACCATGTGTCTCTTCATTGGACTGGTCATGTTCTGCATCCTTTATAATGAAATGAAAATCATAAATATAGTGCTTTCCTGAGTTCTGTGAGTCATTCTAGCAAATTATCAAACCTGAGGGGGCTATGGGAACCTTCCAGAATTGCAGCCAATGGTCAAAAATAGAGGTGGTCTGGGGACCCCCAAACTGTCCCTGGCATCTGAAATGGGAGCCTTCCTGTGCAGAACAGAGCCCTCAGCTGGCAGGGTCTGCAGTCAGCCCAGAGGTAAGCTCCAGGCTTGGACTGAGGTACAGCAAGGGGTGACAGACCTGTGGGTTGAAACAGAATCCAGGCCATATTTTGTCTTGGTCATTCTTAATTTCAAATCAAAAAAACTTTTGTCAAAGGGAGGGAAAGAAAAAAAACTTGCCCCCAAATTAAGAAAAGGGCAGATTTGTTGGCTGTTGAGAAAAACCACTGGCTTTGGGCAGTTCAAAATTCAGATCTTGTTACCTGGTGGCAAGCCCCCAGGGCTGACACCTTTTGAGCTTCCTTGTCTTTGGGCCTGAATGTAATGGGGGGGCGCGGTTAAGTTGTCTTTTCCTTTTCTGGCCATGCTGCAGCTGCTGGTTGTTTGCTTCGTTTTTTTTTTTCTGAGATAAATATAATGTTTGTTTGTTTTTCATTGTTGTTCAAGTACAGTTTTCTGCCTTTTCCCCCACCCCTCCCCACCACCCTAGCCCTCCCCACTGTAAGGTTTTCTTAGGCTCCACCGAGGAAGAAATGCCAATCAGCCACAAAATCAGGCAGTATAGAGCTTTACTGGGGTTTGCACACCCGGGCAGGTTGCACGGTCCACAGGGCGGGGCCGGGGAAGTCACCCCAAACAAAGAGCATGGCGGGGGGGGGGGGGGGGGGGGGGGGGCGGCGGTTTATACACCAAATCTGGGAGTCTTCTTCACGGAGTCTGGGGATTGGTCCCTCTAGGACAAAGTGGCAACATATCATTGGCGATCTTCCTTAGGCTCTGGTTGCTATGGCAAAGTCCACTGTTTAGGCTCTCTGGCCTGACGTCAGCCTCTTTTCCAGGTTGTAGTTCGGCCGCCATTGTGTCCTACCACACCCACCCTGACACCCACCTCCCTCCCTGCCACTTGCTTCTGACGCTTGCTGCTTTCATGAGCACTGAGAGTCTGCACACTGTCATCTGAGACCGTCCTGCCATGGACTTCCTTCCCCACAAACAATGTGCACCTGATGTTTTGGTGACCTTTGACATGAAACCGCAACCTTTTATACATTTTAAAAACCAGCTGCTACATAAACATTTGCCAGTTCCAAAATCCCTCCTGTCATACCCTCTCTGGACCAGCTCCATGCTGCTAACAAATTCAACACTGTATCGTGCTTAAGATCAATTCATCTAAGAAAAATTTTTGAACCTCTTCTAAGAATGACTATAGTAAAACTTCAGGTCAGTAGTGGGCAGGGGAAAGAAAACATCTGGAAAGAAAACATCTCTTCCAGAAAGCTACCTTAAAAAGGCCAATTTAAATTTAAAAAAAAAGCCCATTTCAATCCAGAGAGCTCACAGGTGCCATATTTAATACTCCCAAGAAAGGCACAGTAATTAGAAAGATACTGGTACTTATAATTAATACATCATGTTACATGTTCTGCCATTAAAGGTCTTTTGGTTTTTTTAATCATTTGTATTATAAGTTTGGTTATCAAATTTTTCATGACTAGAAATGAAATCCCATTACACACCATTCTCAGTAATAGTTCTCCGGGTCACCCACCACAGCAGTGCTTCTGACCCTACCGGCGGTCTGTGCAATAACCACGTCCACGTCCGGGAGGGAAAGCCCCAACCACCTGTTCTCTGTGTCATGGGCAGGCGGCAGAGCCCAGCCAGGTCCCCAAATGCCCAGTCTCCTCCTCACACAGCTCTAGAAGAACTCCACCAGCCACGAAGCCACCCAGTTTTCCCCCATTCCGTTGTAGCAAATGGCTTTCTCCACTTTCTTTCCCCCCTCACCACCTCACGCATTCTCATCACTGCTCCCAGAAAAACACATAAAAATAAATTTTCTTGATACTTAGAAGTTGAAGTAAAAATAGGAATGGGTTGGTGAGCATTTTTCTCCTTGTTCTACGGGGTGCAGAGCTCTCAATACTTTCCTTCAGAGTGTCTAGGCTCGATTCTGATGCATCTACAGATTCCACACCACTTGCCACTCCTGTCACGTGCCCGGGCTGACTCTGCAAGAACCACAGGGCAGAGAGAGCGCATGGACCCAGCCGCAGCTTCCTGTGCTGCCTCTTTATTTTGTGCCACCACGACTAAGCTTAACCACAGGGTCCCATTCTTGATCAACCTTATCAAGATTTCTAGGACATCACTAGAAATGCATCACTACTAACTGTGTTCCTGGGTATACAAGAAAATAATATTTTCTATTGCAAGATAGAAGGAAGAAAGTGTATGGCATATGTAATTTATTTAGGCAGGTACATACAGGCCTACACACACACACACATTCTGTTTCTATATTTTGGCTCTTTTGTTTCAGTTGATCTGGGATTATGCACTTTCTCAGGGAACTTTCCACTTTTTCCAAAACATTTTGCCTTACAGATGATATTTAGAGATATTTTTAGGTAGCAGTTACCAGGGGGAAAAAAGTCAAAGTGCTTTAATAGGAATTTATAGTTTTCATCAAAATAAATGTTTTATTAATACAACTGGTTCTCATAATTACATATATCATTCAGCCTGGTAATGTCATTGATGAGGTTTTTTTTGATCCCCAGTAATGGGACCAGGTACAAAGACAACTAAGATTTTTGTGTTATTTTCATTCCCAAAGAAAAGAAACGGGAATAAAAAAGATAAAATCTTCTGGGTCACAGCAAGAACCCAGAGGACTATTTCACCTATCTCTTTGCATGAATTTTACCTCAAACATACACATAAAAAAATCTACTTCAAACAAACCACTACCATTAATGCAATTTGATCAATAAAGTCAGCAGAAGAAAGCCTGTCCCATGTCATTACAGAGGAAACACACCACCATTATTTAGGACACCTGGGGACAATGAGATCTAAGGGTTTTCCCATGGCTCAGTTGGTGGAGTGTCGTCCTGATGCACCAATGTTGAGGGTTTGATTCCCAGTCAGGGCACACACAGGAATCAGCCAATGAAAACGTGGAGAAGAGGAACAACAAACCGATGTTTCTCTCAGTGTCTCTCTCTCTCTCTCCACCCGCCACTTTCTTCTCTAAAAAAGAGAAGGAAGAAAGGAAGGGAGGAAGGGAGGGAGGGAGGGAGGGAGAGAGGGAGGGAGGGAGGGAGAGAGGGAGAGAGGGAGGGAGGAAAAACAATAGGAAAAGTAAATAACAGTCTTTTAGATTCTGTGAATGGGGGCAATATGACTAAAATTGATTATACAAGGTCTTCTTAAAATCCTTATGCTACTTTAGATTTAATTTTAGAACTTTGTTAAGTCTGGTGGTGGAAACTATTACACCATATGCGTCATGAGATAAAACAGTCCATTATCCTCTGCTAGCTGAAATGGACTTCAGTGCTGCTGGTCACAGAACACAGTTTTCCTCCTCAGCTACAGAAATCACTTGTAATTTCCTGAGGACCCCAGAACAAGCAGCAGAGTTATTCAGTACAGGGCTCAAGGGGACACCAACCACGGTCATTAGGTGCGGCTGGCACTCACGGGAGCAGAGTCAGTGGGGCCTCCTGGCCTCCTGTGGAGAGGTGTGTCGTGGAGATGAGCAGCAGAGTGCCCACCCTGTACGCTGCCACCTGTGAGATATGCATAAAGGGCCCCCCCTGCGAGGAATAAGCGGTTTAGCTATGCACCGCAGTCCCAACCTTTGGTGCCCCCTGCTTAGGGGAATCCACTGAGATGACACAGTGTCCAGACCCTGGAGAACATGGGAGCCCTCCGTCCCTTGGGGCACTGAGTCTGAGAGCTGGCTACTTAGAGCCAGGCCCAGGGCCGGGGCCAGGCGCCCAGCAGCCCTGCTGGTCACCACAGCACACAGCAGTGCACACTCGTGTACCTAGACACACTCAAGTATACAGTTGTGTGGGTTTGTAACCAATATATTTTCATTTTTAGAGGGGCTTTAGTTCCAGGTGACAATGATGTGTCAATGCAGGTCCTTAGATTGTAACAAACGTGCCTCTCCGGGGAAGGATGGTATTGGGAAGGGGGACCATGCGTGCCTGCAGGCAGAAGGTATATGAGAAATCTCCGTAACTTCTGCTCAGTTGTGCATTTTTAATGTTTAAATTAAAACAAATTTGCTTATACCTGCCTTTTTAGACATATCCCTTCATGGGGATGACCTAAAATATACGGGTGAAAACTGTAAGGTGATTTTTTAAACCCTACCTTGGAAAAAGTTAGGTCTCTCGGGTCAAGAGCGCTGATCAGGGCGTTAACGATGGCCACCTTGCTATCAGACAAAATGATGGAGACGAAAAATCCTTTACTGAGCCCTTCGTACTGTGCTGTTGTCCTAAACTTTAGCAAATCGGTTATTCCTCCTGTTCATCTTTATTTTTAATAACTTGGCCATCCTCCTAGCTAGAAATCATGAAGTCATCTATCTCCATCCATCACTCCCCCATTCCAACCAGGCAAAATAATCTGATGTGACTTCACAAGTCTCAAATGTCATGTCACCTCTTCTTCATGCCCTAGGCTACCTTCATTCACACCCTCTCACCCCAGCCCGGACTACTGAGAGCCTCCCCTCACGAGGCTCTCCATAGCTGTGTCTGTCCTTCCTTTACCAAATGTTGATTTCTTACTATGAAAAAGGTTTATGAGTGTCTCACTAAAAACACAAGGGTGGATAAGACACCTCCCCTGTTCCCAAGGATCTCACATCTAAAAAGCAAATTCCTTTTTCACTCAGCTGAAATTTTTCAGGGGATCCCCATCACCTGTAAGATGAAATCAAAACTTATTAGCATAGCACAGTTTGCATTGTTCTTACTCCCGGGATGTGGCCCCCATCAGACTTCTGTCTGGTCTCCCCCAGTCTGCCACATGCACCCAAGCTGCAGCCACCTGTAGGCTGTTCACCCTTCTCAGCCTCCCACAAACCACATCCTTTTCATCTGGAATGCCCTCCCTCTAGGAAACCCTCAGAATTTTCTTCAGAACTTTCCCTGTCTTCCCAGACTCAGTAGATGCCTCCTTCCTCTGGGCACCCCAGCATTTCTCACGCAGCTGTGTGATTTCCTTGGATGTCTGTCTCCCCAGGGGACAGTGAGCCCGGAGAACAAGGGCCAAGTTACCTTGTAAGGGGTAGGTAGGCAACTTCATTCATTCAGTGCCTGCTTTCTCAGAGGGCCTCACAGACAGCCTGTCCAACCCTCCCAACAGTCCCAACTGGCATTAGAGTGTGGGAAAGAGGCAGAACACAAGAAGCTGGGGTTTTCCCAGAGGCGGCCAGTTGGGTCCCTGCCTAAGGGCCCCATAGGACATTACTTTGGAGAAGTCACCGTGACTAAACAGCTCCCTCCCAGGTTCACAGGTTGAGAAACCCTGGTTCTACCAGTGCAGAGAGTTCTACCAGTTCTATGTTCTCTCAAGGGTGGCAACACCCTGAGCTCACTCACAGGGCATAACGTGCATAAGCCAGCATGCCAAGTCAGAAATGTTCCAGAAACACCACAAACGTGTGTACGGGGCATCCTACATGCCAGGTGCTGAATGTTCTTAGATGATTTAATCCATTATCCCTCACAAGTAGGAAACAGGTACTATGAGTGTCCCCATTTCACAGACAAGGATACTCAGGCACAAGAAGGTCAAGTAACTTGCCTAAGGCCACCAGCTAGGAAGTGGCAGAGCGAGAATTTGAATCTGGCTCCAAAGTCAGTGCTTCTCACTATTTTGGCAACCAATGAGAAATAATTTTCAAAGGGACCAGCTATTCTCATCTTCTAACAGCCAGTTTTATTCCTGTGGGCAGGTGATACAGACACCGGCCCACAGTGTCTGCATCATTATGGATGAAATGAGACATTCACACGGACTACCAAGTCCTGTATGGAGGAAAAGGGACAGCATGGCTTTTCTCTCAAGGGAAGCAAAAGCCTTGGCCCTTGCCGTGACAGCCCTTTATGGATTTCTCGGCACATTACATGATGGTCCTCATTTACTATGCACAGGCTTGCTTTAGGTGGTTACCTTTTACAGAAAACAAAGGAGCCAATGCCATTAATCACATCACAGAAGAGGGATATTTGCAAATGAAAAGGCAAAAGTGGTTGAACTGGTTACACTCATCTTTGGAAGGTTTAGCATGGATTTTAGGAAGTTGCTTTGCAGTAAATGTCCTCAATTCAGGATGAGGGAGTTTTTTAGCAAAAGCAAGACTCAAAGTGGCCTAGGTACATTGCAGGCCTGATCCCCTACAAGAGAACCTATCCGTGGGTGTGGGTCCTGTGCATCTCTGAGTGGGAGCTGGGCCCTGTAGGAGAACGGTATCCTATAGGCAGGCCATGAGCCAAGCCAAATAGGGGCCATGAGAGGGTTACTGGGTGAGCACATTACGATGATTCAAATGTGTGATGAGGCCAGAGTAGCTTGATACTCTCCTTTCCACAAAAGTACTATTGCACTTGTCTGCAGCATCCTCACCTGAGCAGTTCATGGACCAGCATGGACCCCTGCTGCTCCTCCCTGGGGGTCTGTTGTTCCTCAGCTCTTATTCTGATGAACAAGTTAATATCTTCATTCAAACTTCAGTCAGTCTCAAGTGGCCTGAGAGTCATTCTGCCCCCTTAAAGTGACATGGCACTTCTCTGCTTTGATCTATTTTATGTTGATTTTATAGTTTACAGATCAGAGAGCACTTAGCTCTTCCTTTTTCCAAGTTCTTGCAGGCGGCCACTCTGTTGCCTCCTCATTCTGCCTCCAGATATTACTACCCATATTTGAGCACAATGAAACAGAGATTAAGGCCACAGAGCTAGTCCCCAAAGCAGGACTTGAACCTGGGCCTCTGATGGCTACTCCTGTTCTTTCTACCTTACCAATGATTGAAGAGAAGAAACTGTGAGGATCCACAGCTGCCCCACCACTGCTGACCCCCAATCCATGGGCCCAGCCTGGCTGTCTGCTTCCCTGACACCTCACGCTGGCCTCAGCCATGCACCCCAGAAGCCTCCCTGGTTTCGTCACGTTGTGCATGCAGAGGGTCCAGCCAGAGCAACTCCCACTCTGCACCCTACACCTCGGCTTCTGTCTGCAGTATACCCCAGCCAGGGCCCTCTCCTCGCTTGCCACTCCACCCTGTGGCACCCACGACACTCACACTTTCCCTCTGCGGATTTGCCACTGCCTCTGGTCGTAGTTTGCTTTGCAGGTTTCCTCCCCCTGGGCCCTCAACCCCCAGGTTCATCCTGGCCCCCCCGCCACTTCTGTTGGGCTCCCAGATGGGCCCGCTCCCACCTGTTGCTACCTTCCCAGCCTCAGCGTGGTCTCCACTCCCCACCCTTGCGGCTGTTCAGCACGCTAAGTTTTCTGGATTTTCTAAGACTACACAGATTTCAGCTCTTCTGTCCCATCATCAGACTGCTTGGCCCAATTTTTGGATCAGAAATGTAGTCAATGTGGATTCACTGCACCTAGATGTCATTTTTAGAATTGGTGCTACATGCCTAGGATTCAAAATTCAAAGGGCATCAAAGGGTACAGAGTAAAAATTAAGTCTCTTCTTAGGCCTGTTTCCCAGGCCCACGGGCTCTCAGTTCCCTGACCCAGACATGGCAACGGTGAGCCGTTTCCTATCCTTCCAGATAGAGGCCATGAATCCCTGACTGGGGGATTGGCAATTTCTTAATGATTTATAAATTTAAAATTAATTTAAAGAAAGAAATTTTTCCTTTTTATTTTTATTTTTTAATATATTTTATTGATTATGCTATTACAATTGTCCTATTATCCCCCCTTCATTCCCCTCCACCCTGAACACCCTCTCCCACCCACATTCCCCCCCTTTAGTTCATGTCCATGTGTCATAAGTTCTTTAGCCTCTACATTCCCATACTATTCTTGCCCTCCCCCTGTCTATTTTCTACTTACC
>JAPYXV010004344.1:0-11460 GCA_028533065.1 Trachops cirrhosus
ACAGGAACAAATATAGAGGACACATGAACAAAACTACGGGGCTTGGAAATGGAAGGGAGGTGGGGAGGGATGGGTGGGTGGGCTGGAAAGGGAATAAAAGATTGAAACTGTACTGAATAATCTATAATAAAAAATTTAAAAAAATATGTTAATAGAAGAAATGCAATGAGATGACAAACATTGTGAAATACTCCAACATTAAATCAGAAACTGATCTAAAATATAAATTACAAAAAGCTATTTGATTCCAAAGTAACACAAAAATCAGGGCAAGCAGACCAAATATTTTCATTACTAAGAAAAGGCAGTAGCTTATGTAAAGAAACATGTACCCTAACAACCAACTTGAAGATGCTTCTGGACACACTTCCAACAATCCGAGCAATGCCAACACAAATGAAAGAAAATGGTTTACAAGTGTATTATTTGTTACGAAATAGAGAGCATGACTATCAGATAGGTCAATTAATGCTTTCTATATTTTAAAATACCATTTTAAGAATGATAATTTCTAAATATTAAATATTCATGGTATTTAAAATGATTTTTTAAATGATTATCATTCAGAGTTTATATTGTGTTAATATTCCTTTTAATGCTCTCTATTATCAAATGTCAATATCAGGTAAAGCTTTTTCTTTTCTTTTTTCCTAGGATTTTATTTATTTATTTTTACAGAGAGGGGAAGGGAGAGAGAAAGAGGGGGAGAGAAAAATCAATGTGTGGATGCCTCTCTCACATCCCCCACTGGGAACCCAGCCCCACAACCTAAGCATGTCACCCAACTGGGAATCGAACTGGTGACTCTTTGATTCTCAGGCCAACATTCAATCCACTAAGCCACACCAGCCAGGTCAGGTAAAGCTATTTCTATATGAAGTATGTAATCTTGGCACAATATATTGGTTTATATTTATCATTATATCACTTTTAACAGAAAAGCTCTGAAACTTTTGGTATAGCTTTATTATAGAAAAAATATAAATTATTTATTATTGTGATTACTAATTATATTTAAAAATACACAAAGTATAGTAAAAATACAGAATAACTTGTGACTTATGAAATTCTCAAGAATTCCTAGGAAACTGGTTTCTTATTCTGAACCTCAAAGGTGGGAAATTTGAAAACATTACCAATTGTCCTCATTTGCAAATCGAAGTTGGGAATGAGTTATGTCCAGATTCCAACACACATGAGTGAAAAAGCAAGTTCATTTTAGCAATTGGGACAGAAGCTGCACACATATCTTTTTGTCCCCTTTAAATGAGAACATAGTCTCATGGCCACTTCCAGTCTCAAGGAAGCTGGGAAATGTCTCTAGCCAGGATGCTGAGAGCCCAGGAAGAACCAGGGCAGATTTGTGAAGATACAGCAGTCTGCCCCATGTCCAAATGTTTTCCATTTAGATCCTTTGTCATGTTTTAAAACGTGAATGTAGGCCCCGACCAGTGTGGCTCAGTTGGCTGGGCGATATACCTCAAAGTGAAGAATTACTGGATCATTTTCTGGTCAGTCCACATGCCTGATTGGTCCAGGTTTGGTCCAGGTTTGGTCCAGTGGGTTTGGTCCAGGTTGAGGAGCATGCAAGAAGGCCACCAACAAATGTTTCTTTCTCACATCAATGTTTCTCCCCACCCCCTTTTCCTCTCCCTTCCCCTCTCTCTAAAGAACAAATAAATATATCTTTTTTAAAAAGTAAATATAAGTACTAGACTATTATATTTTATATATATACAGTAAGTCAAACATTGTCTTCTTTTTTATTGTAATAGAACTTAGTTGGAAGAAGATGTCTAAAAAGTGACATGATACATATTTTAAAATACAAAGAATATTGAAAGACAATCCAGAGTCATAACTGTAATAGCCATAATGAGAAATAGTGTAACTATGGACGTGAAGATGAAAATAAGAATGACTGAGAAAATGTGAGGCAATATTACAAGTTAAACACATCCCTCCAGCATAATTAAAAGGAAAAAGTAGCCTTTGCATCTTGTCCAGAAATTTTAAACTATTTCTATATAAAATGCCTGTGTTTATAATGCTCAGATAGATATAAATTGTGTAGGGGTCATTGTTCGGGTCAGGTTGCCACTTTAGACACTAGAGTCTACCTGAATAATCAAATAGGGATCAAGACAGGGGATCACCTCTTACCTTTCCTGCAGGGGCTCTGTGGATGGATGGCCCAAAGCCTCACTGAGGAAGACTGAACCCAGAGTAAAAATCAAAAATCATATTCACTTATGTCTTTGTTCACTAAGCACTAGTTTACAGAAATGGAAGGAAGAAAGACTACAGAGGGTGTGTGATATCAATTTCCTGTTCATCCTTGCAAAAAAATAAAAACTGGTGAAAGTCATTGTTTAAGTATGGCTTCAAGAAAAATCTGTTAGAATTGGCCATGAATTAATTTCTTTGCTCCTCTATGGATCCGGCACTGTATTTGTCCATCACTGGCCTAGGCTGATACTGACTTCTCTGTGTATGTTTCAAGTTACCTTGAATGCCAGGTCTCTGCCACAACATTGCTAAGGGCCAGAGAGCTCACTCAGATGCTGCCTGCTTCACTTTTTCACTCAGGGAAGGCCTGAGATGACTACAATGACATGCCACCTGACTCTGTCCTAGGTTTTCTGTATTCTCAGCTACTACAAGCATGTTTTCTTAATTATACTTAAGTAAGCCCCTGTGGGACACAAATGTGACAGTAGTGATACATCTTAGGACTTAATAATAAATATTGTTAGTTATCTTTCTTGCAATTCTAGCCTTATCTCTGTTTTCAAAGCATTGTTTAGTAATAGCATTTTACCAAGAGACCCATCTAATATAAAAGGGCATTCAGCCAGGGTCTACACAAGATAGTACTTGAAATATTTAGTCAATGTTTTGTTTAGTTTTTGCATCTCCATACACGTAGAGCATGCATCTGCAAAAGCAGTCTAAGGTAATCACAGTGAATGCCTGCATGTGTACAGTACTTCCTGCAGCTACATAGCCATTAATTCTCTTTGCAAAGCTCTACTTCAGTGGATTGGCCACTTTTGTCAATAAACGTCATTCAGTGTTTACTTAATTCAGAAGCAAGTGCTAAAACCTTAATGGGGAGCAGTCCAGGAATGTAAAACACTACAGAACAAATACCTTACCACATCACCAAAATTCGGGGAAAATACTGTCTATATTTCATGATGTTAATGATTTCCCTGCACTTTCTGCTCCTCAGAGGCTGCTGCAGAGATCCTGCCCTGAGGTTGACCAGCTGGCCTCAGGCTGCATAAGCATCTATACCTCCATTATTTGGATGGAAAATTAGGGAATGTTGACAGCATTTAACACTCTTCAAATAATGCAGGTAGCTGTTAAGTTTTGCACTGATTCATTATTTCAAGGAAAAAAATGATAATCCTAAATATTCCATTATTCCCAGACAATTTAAAGGAAGTAGTAAAGCAGCGTAGAGCCAGAAGAATGAGGAACCCTCTGTTGCATTCTGAGAGCTGTCACCAGGTGACATTTGGTCTGTCATTTAACCTCTCCAGACTGCTATTTCTCATCTATTACATGAAGGGCTCAGACTAGATGATGACTCAGCTGCCATTATACGATTCCAGATATAAAGAATCTTTTGAAAACAAATCAAGTAGAACTACAGCTATGATGGAAGGCAATCTATCCTGTTCTGAGGGTACAAATCAAGTTGGAGAGGTTTCAGGACCCAGCTGGATGAACATGAAAGAATCACTTGTCTTCATCTCACAGGTTGGTTGGGAGGATTCAACAGATAACTTATGTCAAACACTTAGCCCAATGCATGGTACATGTGACTAATTCAATGATTAACCATTATTAATACTTTACATTTGTAATAATCAGCATAGAATCTGAATAGTATACTAGATTCTTATATTCCAATGTAATAATAATAAAGAGAAGTTAACATACCCACAGTTTATCAAACTCTGAGGGGAGAGGAAAGGTCCAAAGACTGAATGAGGCCTGGGATACTGCCTTAAATGGAGGCTGAGAGGATTGGAAATGAGGTATGCAAAGCCCTCAAATATAGACACATTAAACACATTAACTGCTAGCTCACAGTCCATTGATGGGTGTTGGCATTTTTTCAATAATTGAAACCTCGTTTTCTTGGGTCCCTGCAAATAATTATATTTGCAGTACACACATTGTCATGCTCTAAGGTTTTCTTTCTTAGATTTCATGCTGAGTTACTTGGCTAAAAGAAATTCAACATAAAAAGGGAATAATACAAAACTATCAGAGGGTAAAATAGTACATTATCAAAAAATAGTTGTATTTGATTCCTTTTTTCAAAGCATCCCCCAGAGAAACTTAATTCAAATACATTTGGACTTATACATGAATTGAAAGCTTGCAAAGGAAAGTACACATGAAAATACCATCTTAAACAGAAGATAAAGATTTATTAAGACTGAGGGAAAAGGTAAAGAAATGCATATATTTTTCATTACTAATATTTTAAGTATATTTTATTGTGTTATTAACAGTTGTCTCAATTTTTCTCCCTTTGCCTCCCTCTACCCAATACCACCCTTCCCTCCAGCAATTCCCTCCTTAGTTCATGTCCATGGGTCATGAATATAAGTTCTTTGACTACTCCATTTCCTATACTGTTCTTAACATCCCCCTGTCTAGTTTGTACCTACCAATTATGCTTTTTAATCCCTACACCTTTTCCCCCATTCTCCCCCTCCACCTTCCCAGCTGATTACTCTCCAAATGATCTCATACCTATGATTCTGTTCCTGTTCTGATTGTTTTCTTTGTTTGTTTGAGATTCAGTTGTTGATAGTTGTGCATTTGTTGTCTTTTTAATGTTCATAGTTTTGATCTTCTTTTCCTTAAATAAGTCCCTTGAACATTTCTTACAAAATGGCTTGGTAATGAACTCCTTTAGCTTTACCTTGTCTGTGAAGCACTTCATCTGCCCTTTAATTCTACATGATACCTTTGCTGAATAGAGTAATCTAGGTTGTTGGTCCTTGCTTTTCATCCCTTTGAACACTTCTTGCCAGTCCCTTCTTGGTTGCAAAGTTTCTTTTGAGAATGTGTACTCCTTTGTAGGTAACTCTCTGCTATTTTCTTGCTGCTTTTAAGATTCTGTCTTTAACCTTTGGCATTTTAATTATGGTGTGTCTTGGTGTGGTCTTCTATGGGTCCATCTTGCTTGGGGCTCTCTGTGCTTCCTCGACTTGCTTGTCTATTTCCTTCACCAAATTAGGGAAGTTTTCTTTCATTATTTTTCAAATAAATTTTCAATTTCTTGTTCTTCCTCTTCTCCTTCTGGCATCCCTATGATTCGGATGGTGCTATGTTTAGAGATGTCACAGGTTCTTATACTATGCTCGTTTTTTTGAACTCTTGTTTCTTCTTTCTGTTTTGGTTGAATGTTTATTTCTTCCTCATGTTACAAAATATTGATTTGAATCCTGGTTCAAATCAACCCTTCATTGTTGGTTCCCTGTAGATTTTTCTGTATTTCACTTAGTGTGACCTTTACTTCTTCCTTTATGTTGTTTTTGCACTCAGTGGGTTCTTTGAGCATCCTGATCATCAGTGCTTTAAACTTTACATCTGATAGCTTGGCTACTTTCATTTTGTTTAGTTCTCTTGGGGGAGGTGGGGCTTGTACTATTCTTTCACTTGGGCCATATTTGTTTGTCTCCTTAGTTTGGCAGCCTCCCTGCATTTGCTTCTGTGTACTAGGTAGAGCTGCTTTGACTCCCTATCTTAGTACTGTGGCCCACTGTAGAAAAGGCACCTGTAAAGTGTGTGTGGTGGAGCCTTAGTTACTCACCAGGGTGGCTCACCGCTTTACCACTTTGTGGCTCTGTGTTGAGGGAAGGGTTCAGAGAGGGGATTGTACCACTCCCTGGCTTCTAGAGGTTTGTCCAGCACTTGCCCCATTTCCAGCCACTTCATTCTCTCCCCATATGTGACTGGCATCCTTCCAGCTGTTGCCCTGGTGTTCAATCCTAGAATGGGTAGGTTTGTGTGTGTTTTAAGACCATGAGGCCCTTTAAGAAGAGTCACCTAAAAATCCAAGAATTTCTTCCACTGCCCCAACCCCCATTTGTTTTTACATCCAGACACTATGGGGATTTATTTTCCAGTGCTGGGACTCTGAGCTGTGCAGTGTGGCCTGGGGTGGGATTTCTCACTCCCAAGGTAACCCTCCCCATTTTTATCCACCACACATGAATACGGGACTGCCCATGCTCCTTCTGCTGCTGCCACTGCCTCTCCACACCACACCGTGTTTCACTGCATCTCCTCACCTCTCTGCCCTGTCTCCATGTCTCCACCCCTCCTACCGGTCTGGATGAATGTGGCTTCTTTAAATCCTTGGTTGTTGAACTTCCATACAGTTTGATTTTCTGACAGTTCAAGATGTTATTTGTTTTGAGATTTAGTTGTAATTCTTTTTGTGGTTGTGCAAGGAGCTGAAGCATGTCTACCTAAACCTCCTCTTGACCTGGCAGCTTCATTACAAATATTGAAAGATAGCCAACTTCTTTACTGAATATAATATGTGTGGTTTCCCAACACAGCCATTTCACATTTGTTGTGGGGGGAAAAGCAATTTTTTCAGCTTCTGGTAGTACATAAGGACTGGAATAATAAGCTAACTTTGCAATGCAATTTAATACTGTCCTCACATATAAGAAACATACTTTCCATGATGATAATCATACTCTCCTCTCCCACTTTAAAAAGTCAGTTCCAGATATTACTGACACAGTAACCCCCTGCTGTCATGACTTTACATACCTAAAGCTCCCCTTTGACTTTGTATTACCTTCAAAATCAAAATTGAATTTCTTGCCTACAATGTCAGCATTGTTTATTGTGGTGCTTCTAGAAATTGCTCTTCCATGGTTCCCCCATATGCGATCTCACACAAATTCAGTCTTCCTTCCTGCTTCCCTCTTCCCTTTCCAACCTCCAGGAACTTCCTCTTCCTTTCCTCCTATACTTTTCCCTTCTGCCCTGTATATCTAAATGTGGGGTGCTTATTCATCTCAAAAATTGCTTCCTTCCAAATCTTTGTTTCTCTCAATTTCATCAAATACAAAATTTTCCAAGCTCTAAATTTGCCCTTTGAAAATATATTTCATGAGAAAGAATCTTTCCTAACAGCTTTCTCAGTATACTCCCATATTTTGTGATATTTTTAAGACAGGGCACAAGTGGATGATTTTTAAGTTAACCCTGTGCTTATACTTGATTTATGGGTAATGCCTACCACACTCTAATATTCAGTCAAAATATGTAATTGCCCCCAGTAGCAGTCAGTCAATTAATATTTATTGAATTAAGCCCTGTTTGAGGCACTGATAATCCAGCAATAGATAAAAGTACCTGCATTCTTGGAATTTACATTCCAACAGAAAGAAATGTAAGCAAGAAGACAAATGTAAGCAAGAACATCAAAAACAACTAAAAGCATCATTTTAGATAATGCTTCAAAATACTTGTAAAAATGATTTTGACCATCCCTATTTTCCTAAGGCCCTCAAAATATTCTAAAAGGAAAACATCCCAAATGTGCTGATCATACTTTATTTATAAATAGTACATTCAGAAATCTTACTGAATATCTTAACCCAATGCAATATCACACTCAATTATAGAATTTTGGTAGCAACATAAACCCTGTGGAGGATCTGCTGTGTGATGCTATTTCCATGCCACCCGGGAACATTCCTGCACGCAGCCCAAGATCCACTTTTTCTCTTGCCTTAAAAGTTAACTAAAGGCTCGTGATTGAGGGCAGCCACTGTCATTGACCTTCAGTTGCAGCCAAGGCAAGTATAGCTTCACATGCAGTCAAAGATAACATTATCGAAGAGCCTACCACGGACATTCCTCAGAATTTCCATAATTACCTTCACTGCTTGGTTTAGAACTCTGTCATAAGGGAACTAAAGCCTGAGCAGAGAGTGCCACCTACGCATTTACAGTTACTTTCCTGGAGTATTGTACTGCAGTGGAAAAATCTGAGAACTATTTCAGGAATATCAACAATACTACAAATGAAAGAAGTATTTTTTAAAAGCTTATGTGTAAACTTAAGCTTTATAGATGTTATCTAAGGAATTCTGCATGAAGAGGTTTTTGTCACATACACGTGTGAAACAGCTCAGTATTAAAAGAAACACAGTGTTGTATTTTATTCAGCAGTAAATAAGATAAAGAATGTGGTACAGATATTATTTAAAAATTGGCAGCTAAAATTTGCCAATTGCATAATAATTGAATAAAATTTTACCTTCCACTAATATTCAAACAAATAAACTAAATTCAACAAAAAGTCACTTTCGTCAAATTTATATAACATTAATGAAAACAAAGGTAATATTTTCAATTAAATATTTAGAGCTTTTATCTCCTCTTCTACCTGTCTTTATTTATTTCCTAAGATTTCAAGAAGAAATTGATTTTTAAAAGACCAACATTCCACCAGGGTACTCTGGCAAAATTCAATTTTAATAATGATTCATAATTATTAAGAACATAATTTATCTTTTTAAAGAGAGAATGTAGAGTCTTCTAATCTGGGCAAAACCATCTGTGCCCCAGGGATCTAGAACTTACTTCCCTCAGCAAGATAATTAAGCTACAAGTCTTCTCCTATTTTCCTTAAAACTACAAGAAATTACCATAGATTTTTTTCAATAGTAAATACATGTCCCGTGTGAAAATTTTATGCACCATGTTTTGGTGGGAGATTCCACCCTCCCCCCTTTTTGGCATTTCCATCAGCTATATTATACCCTACAGCAACTGTGTGAAGTGGTCATTATTACATCAAAGTCCAAGATAAGAAAACTGAAGACAAAGTTCAGGTGATGTACCCAAGGTCACAAAGATTTCAACTAGGGCTGGGACCTCAATTTCTTGCCTCAGCACCAAATTCTTTTCACTTTGACTCTGACAAAAATCTTAGGCAGTATCAGCTGAGCTGGGGAACAAGGCCAGAAAAATAGAGAGCAGGAAATAAAATAACAACAGACACAAGAAGGAAAATCAATGAGGATTCTTTAGAGACTCTGTCCATAGGAATCCCCAGTGGTCAGCTAAAGTCACAATGAAAGATAAGCTCAACAAGCAAGCCTGTGGTCACAAGACAATGAAGAGATCAAAGGCCAGGAGCTTCACCATCTGGGACTCTTGCTGCAATCAGGGGGCTCCCTGGTCAATAGCAGAGGCACTGGGCATGGTCTGCTCACAGAGGAGGGGGGACAAGGAGGCAGGACACTTGAACAGAGTGGGTTGCATATGCATCCTGTGGGTAGGGCGTGGAGAAGCCTGACAGGGGCAATGTCTCCCCAACAGGAGATTTATAGTCTTCTTCTTTCATGAAGTATAGTTTTCCAGGTTTTTTATTTCCTTCCTGTATGTTATATTTAATATAGGAGATGAATTGAAAAGTACCAGTGGTTTTCTTTGTGGATTCACTTAAGACATCAATGTAAGAAATGTACAGTTTGGTAGCTAGTTCAATTTGAAAAAAAAAGTACAATAATGTCAAACATGGTGTTACTTTTATTAAAATTTTTGAATATTTGAAAATGATATGTTATGCTATAGAAATTTAATAGTCATAAGATTCTAAGAAAAGTTCAAACCAAAGAGTCCTTAAGAGTAATTACCACTAAAGCAGGGGTGTCAAACCCATTTTCACTGGGGGCCACATCAGCCCGGCGGTTGCTTTCAAAGGGCCGAATGTAATTTTAGGACTGTGTAAATGTAACTCCTCCTTAACAGTTAAGCGAGAGCTCAGCTCTGCCACCAGGTAGAAAGGAAGGTGCTAGGCCGGATAAAACAAGGCGGAGGGCCACATTCAGCCTGTGGGCCTTGTGTTTGTCACCTTTGTACTAAAGGAAAAGAATATTAAATTGTTTTGAATAGATCTTTTGATTTTTTTTAATTTGCATGTTCACTTTTTAGTTTGAAAAGGTTATGGAAAACATACACCAAAGAAGAAAGAACAGCGTAATAAACCTCCATATAGACACCACTGTGCTGTATCAATTATTAACTCCTGGCTTTATTTATAATACACTCAGTGCTCTAAACTCCAGATTATTAAAGCAAATCTCAGAGTATCATTTTATCTGTAAATATTTCAGTATGTACTTCTAAATATTTTTACCCAATACATTAGCACCTTAAAAGTTCATAGTAACTATTTAATATCCTAAGACATTTGGTTGCTCTTCAAATTTCTCCAACTGATTTATATTTTTAATGTGTTTTAATTAAGATTCCAGTAAATTCTATACATGGTGATTGGTCAGTAGATCTTTTATGTCTTTTAATCTAGGTCCTACTCTCTTTCTTTTTTCCTTCATGAAATTTACTTGTTAAACAAGCGACAGAGTTCTCCAAACTTTGGATCTTGCTGATTGCTTCCCCATGGTGCTGTTTTACATGCCCCCGACCCCTGCATTTCCTGCAAAATGGTGGCTGAACCAGATGTTCTCACTGTTTCACATATTCCATATTTACTGGTAGAAAGCCCATCTCTCTGTGTCCAAGCCTTCCCACTTGCTATTGGGATGACTCATCCATCTGAATGAATTTGGCCCATTCATTTATGGAGCAGCATTGAATATTTGCTGCACACATCCCAGTGCCAAGGGCCTAGTTGCAAACATCCCAGTGCCAAGTGCCCAGTTGCAAAGATGACTGTGGCATTGAAGGAAGGTGTTTATAAGCTAGAACTCTGCTTACAAACTATGCAAAACTTCCTTTCACAAATACAAGATAATTTTCTAGCAGTGGTTGACTTAACAAGTATTTTGTCTTAATAAATCCTTACCTCAACCC
Organism: Trachops cirrhosus; assembly: GCA_028533065.1. NCBI lineage: Eukaryota > Metazoa > Chordata > Mammalia > Chiroptera > Phyllostomidae > Trachops > Trachops cirrhosus. The sequence goes on from JAPYXV010004344.1 coordinate 10,885, forward strand.
TATGAGAGAAGTATTATCCTACCCTTATCCTTCTTCAACAGGTGAGGAAACTGCAGTTTAGAGAAGTTGCATAATTTTCTCTATATCATGAGTCAGTGGTGGAATAGGGATTTGAACCTGGCTATATGGCTTCTGGGCCCATCTATCTAATCATTAGGTAATACTGTCTTCCAGGCCCCTGAAGCTTCTGCCCCAGCCTCTCAGTGATAGAAAAACTGAGCAATTCTCTGACTAACTAGTAAGTCTCCTCAGACTGTTTATTTTTTTTTCTTTTTTTTTAATTTTTTTATTTTACTTTATTCAGTACAGTTTCTATCCTTTATTCCCATTCCAGCCCACCCACCCATTCCTCCCCTCCTCCCTCCCCTTACCAACCCCCTAGTTTTGTCCACGAGTCCCCTATATTTGTTCCTGTAAACCCTTCCCTTCTCCCCTGAAATTCCCTCCCCTCTCCCTTCTGGTCACTGACTACCTGTCCTCTATTTCAGTGTCTTTTGTTATATTTTACTTGGTTCTTTGTTTTGTTGTTTAGGTTCCTGTTAAAGGCAAGATCATATGGTATTTGTCTTTCACTGC
>JAPYXV010004345.1:0-11460 GCA_028533065.1 Trachops cirrhosus
TGGTCGCTTAAAAGGATGGGTTCTGGGGCTTTCAATTCTTCTTCTGTTTGAGCCATCTTTTTGCTGTTTTTTTTTTTTTTTTTTTTTGCTGTTTTTTGGTCTTGTCGAGTTCCTGTAGTGAGGGGCGGGGCCTTAGGAGTTCACCAGGGCAGGGCACCCCAGTGGCTGGGTTGTGAGGTTGTATATGGGGGCGGGGTCCGAGTAGGAACAATGGCACTTGCTCTGCTCTCTGTAGGACCTCAGATCCTTCCGCTGCTTTCCGAAAGCCAACTGGGCCCCTCTGGCACCAATTCCGGTGTGGGTGGACCTGTGAACCCCGCGGGGCCTTCCTTTCCAGTCAGTGACCCAAAGCTCTATTTCCTGGTTCTGGGACCCTGAGCTGCGTGCAGTGCCTTGCTTCACAATGGCTGCCTCGCTGGGTCTGCTGGTCGCCACCCCCTGGCCAGAGCCCACCAGCCTCCACTGCTTGTGCACCCAGGGTCTGCCTTTTGCAGACTTGCGTGCTGCCCCAGTTGCTCAGCTCTCCGCTCCGTGTCCCTTGCCCGGCCGGACTCCGCCCCTCCTACCAGTCTAGATGAATGCGTCTATTTTTAAATCCTTGGGTGTCCGACTTCCATACACTTCAATTTTCTGTCAGTTCTGGTTGTTATTTTGTTTCTATATTGTTGTTGTCCCAATCTTGGTTGTGTGAGGAGGCACAGTGCGTCTATCTTTGCCTCCATCCTGACCAGAAGTCAAAAATCAGCAGCTATTAAACAAAGGCAGGGAAGTTAATTTGGAGGAGATAATAAAAATTAAACCTGAGTATATGGAGAGCCTAAATGAGAAGCAAAATGTCCGTCTATTGGCAAAATTTTAACCTAGGCAAATTTTTCTCATGCCCATTTAAGGATAATACTGCATATGTGGAATAATTGGCAAGAGATCACTATAATAAATGGGCAGTGAATTTAAGTTTGACCAAAGAATAGACATTTATTGCCCATCTACTACATGCATGACTGTAGACTAGGCAACTAGGAACTGGAACTAAGAGGTTTTTTCTCTTGTTGTTTTTACCACTTGAAATGTAATTTTTTACCTTGTACCCCTGGCTAGCTCTATTTATGCTACAAATTGCAACATAGGTATCACCTCTTACATATGCCCTTTCTGAGCAATGCTTTCCAACCGAAATTACTCTCTCCTGTATAGGCATTGCAGGTTTCTACATATTCGAATTTCTGCTCTTATCAGCATGAATTATAATTTGATTATATGTCTCCTTGTGTCTTATTCATCTCTGTATCCCCCATGATTTACTCCATTTTTCCCAAAGTTTCCTAGTGACAAGAATTACCTGGGGGTACTTGAGAAATTATTTGGATCATCTGGCCTCTCCCTGGAAATTCTGATGCAGTGATTCTAAGTTAGTACCTACAAATTCATTGTTTGTTCAAACAAGTAAATCAGGTGATTCATATCATCAGGCGAGACTGGGAAATACTCAACATGTAGTAACACTAACAAAATGTAATTGAGGAAATTAAAAACTACAGATGAACAGAACTATCAATTTATCTCTAGATCAGATAATCATCATATAAATATAGTCTTCCAAAAATATTTGTCAGGTTTGGCACATAACTTTGATGAAATTGGGAAAAGGCAAATATGGTAAATTGTTCCACCTCCTTGGATATGAGTGGAGTGAATTAAGAAATGAACAAATAAACTGATAGTTGCTGCTGATAATTTAACTATTTATCAGTTATCCATCCACACTTTGTACATTAAACAGTGCTTTGTAACTGGGTGATCTTGCACCACCCTATCCCCTGCCCTGGGAATATCTGGCAATATATAGAAACATTTGGTTGTCACAACTGGAAAGTAGAGGCCAGGGATGCTGCTGAACATCCTACAATGCATAGGACAGCCCTCCTCAACAAAGAATTATCTGTCCCCAAATGTAAATAGTGTTGAGGTTGAGAAACCCTGAATGCTTACCTGGAAGCTTTCAAAAATTCAGATACCCAGGCCACTTTCTAGACCAGTTGTCTCTGAATGTCTGAAGGTAACAGCATTTTTTGAACTCTTTTAGGGATGTCAGTATGCAACCAAGTTTGCAAACTATTGCTGAATATGTAGGGTACTGGAAAGATAAGTGGATCCAGGAACCTGGTTTCAAGGCTGAGGTTTGCCACCTATTCATTGGGAAATTAGGCACAGAGCCTCTCAGTTTGTTTCTTCATCTGAAAATAATAATAACACCTACATCACAGGGTTATTATAGGGATTAAAGAGATAATGCAAATGAAAGCGCCCTGTAACTAAATATATGAAAGTAAGGTATCATTACTACTCCCTGTTTGGGTATTGATCCAATGGCAGAACTGGGTAAGTTACTTATTTAACACCACAAATACATTCTTGAATGTAAACTTATTCTTGTATTTTTTTCCTGAAATATGTTTTACATATGACAAAGACAACAGAAAACCCATGTGCTTAGGTGAATTACTTATTTTATGTAATGAACAGTTACAGTTTCTCCCCCATCTCTATTTTGTTCTATATTATGTTTTAATTTATATCATATTTTAATAAAGCAAACCCTATAATGTTTGAAAATAATACAGTGGAACCTGCAGTCCATCAGCTATCTACCTACATCTAGTGACAGACCACAGCTGAAAAGGCCACCACTAATCTTGCCCAGTGAAAGTTGGGGCTTAGAGCAGGAGAGACTGTAGATCTGCAGAGACCCCACATATTTAAGGAGAATGAAGCTTACATCATTGCTTTGGAGTATGGGTTTAGATTGATGAGTTAAGGCTTAGATTCCTCTAGTATCATGTTACCTCCTAGGGTGGTCCATACACCAGCGGCAGCCACAACAACTGGGAGACTGTTAGAAATGTAGAGTCTTAAGACCCATCCAGAAGTATTGAATCTATAAATATCTGTAAATACATTTTGGTTATAAAAGGTTATTACTCTAGAAAAGTCTACATGGAAAATTAGACAACTCAGTTCTCCCAAACATCAAGTATCCACTAATCCTCTATGAATCCATATCTACTTTGGAACCTTGCTCTTCTCAACTGGATGCAGAACGCTGCTGAATGCATGCTACAAATATTTTCTGTTTGTTAATTCTACCCTTGGCCACCTCTGTTTTTTAGCAGCCATTCTAGATTATTAGGTAATGATCTTAGAGTTTCCAGCATAAGTTTAGCCAGAAGATAATCACTATTTATTTTTGCCATCCAATCATTTGAAACATGTTATAACCTTGTTTTCATTATTCTGAAAAAGAGTTTATCTGGAAATAAAAGGGTTAATTGCTGCAAAACCGGTGTCTTTTACTCTGAGAAAGCTGGCCTGCTCTTCCCTCTTGCTGAGAGAGGTAGTTAATCAGTATATAAAAACATGCGATTGATGTGGCATAACATCAAAAGGTGCATGGTTTATTTCTCAATGTAAAAGCCTACTCCCTGAGAAGGAGGCCAAGAGTGGAGCTCTATGAAGGCCACATTCTCTCATCTCTTCTACAGCCTGCCTGGTTCTTCTAAGATAAAATCCTCTGTACATTACCTTATAGACCTACAGCTTCTTCTAATTCAGATTCTCAGTGTCCTCTTTACAGCATGTTTGTGTTGATGGGGAAGCTTGTTCTAAGATGAAATTGGTACCCACTACCAGCATACCCTGGCTAAATTGTGGGTTCAGTTGCAGACTTCCACAATAAAGCAAGTCATAATCTTTTTGCTGGTGGAGGGTATTGCCTTCAAGTTGTAAAAAAATGCAACATCTGTGAGGTGCAATAAAGCAAAGCACAACAAAATGAGGCATGCCTGTACTTAGATTCCCTTTAAATCAGCTAGGAATTTCTTGCATTAATTCCTATTTTACCTTTTTTTTTTTTCAAAAGAATCCCCACATTTGCTCATGTGAGTTATTATTATAAATTATATTCTGGCATTCAAATCTCCACCCAAGAATTAAAACATCTTCCAGGTAATTTAGTAATTTGTTTGGAGAAAGAATTATTCCATTGTGAGGGAAAGGCATGTATTTCATGTGAAAAAGCAAATCTAAAAATACTTAGTTCAGAAAAGAAAATGCAAAGCTCTAACAAAGAAAGAGGAGAAAAATAAAATTTACCTTGTGAGGAATCAGGTGCTAAAAAAACACACTATAGAGTTTTTTAAAAGGTGCCTAGTGGACCTGGAAAAGAGTTTTTTAAAAAATGTTTCAACCTCTTGAGTTACTTAGAACCCAAACTCCTGCTTAAATTCCTGGCTAATTCACCTATTTTTGAAAGTGTCAGTATAGTGGCCTCCCATGTAATATATGTGAATTAGAGTTCTTATTCACATCCCAATAAGCAAAGTAGTCAGCCTCCAAATAACCAATAGAATAATTTTTATTATGTAAAAATACATTGCATTTTAAAGTCAGTATCTTTATCTTATTAACAATGTTAGAGGTATCAGTATGTATAAGAAGTAACCTTAAAGTTACACTTGTGTTTGATTTAAGGGCTTGGTCTCATTATTGTAAAGACATAATTCATGTAATAGTTTTAAAAAACAATCATTAATAAACTCTATGAGATCCTTTGAAACATAACCACTAACTAGTAAAATTAAAAGAGTGTATTTTTTGTATACCATTTACTCTTACTTAAAAGAGACTGTCTCTTGTAGAAGATACTGAAGAGCAGACACTGAAGACACTCCTGCCATCAAGAACTTAAGTATCCTATTAAGAGGACAATAAGGAAAGTATATGAAATTAGTAGAGCAAAATTCAGTTTTTTGAAAACAGATTTTATATGTTTTGTTTGTGAAAAACGTGTTCAGTGAAAGGAAAGATCTTGGTTGTTGGAATTTTCAGAGTATGCCTCATTCTAATGAAGGGGATGTATGTAAAGCTGGACATTGAAAAAAAAAGAGTAGGGTTTGGAAGAAGCAGAGATGGAGGGAGCATTTTACACAGTGAAAGAACATGAGGTAGAAATGAGCTTAATGTGTATATAGCAGTTGTTGGATTGCTTCCCAAACACACTTTCCTAGCTCCTTTGTCTTGGTCTGCTTCTACTTAGGATAGAGAAAGGCTAAATACTGCCCCAGTCTTTGCAGCTAGGGGTGGCCATGTCACCATGAGTCTTGGTTCGGGAGGACAAGTCATATGAATAAAATTCTACTTGGAGTTTCTGGTAAAGTTTTTGCTTTCTTGGTAAAAGGGACAGCTATGGTTCACATTAACTTTTCCCTTTTTCTTTCTGCCTTAAATATGAATGTGATGGATGGTACTGCAGTAGCTATCCATCTTCTGACCATAAGGGAAAAGTCTAGAGCATTCAAGAACTACAAGCCTTGAATTTGTTACATTGCTAAGACAACACCAGGAGACACTCACCTCCCAATTTCTTATCGTAAGGGAGGAAAATATTAACCCTTATTTGCTTAAGCCATTGTAGTCAAGTTTTCTGTCACTTATAAGCAAATGCTATTCTCCCTGATACAGGACATAAGAGAAGGGGTAAAGAAATTTATCTGAATTGACACAAAAAGAATGCTATGGAATGATAAAAAATAAGATTATCTTAAAGAGTTGCAAGATAATTTGGAAAAATAATTAAAAGTAACATAGACATATATTGAAGATGAACCATACATATTGTGAATTTAAACTACTTTTTACTAATCTCATTCAGAATTTGAGATAACCAGACCAGGTGTTGTGATTTTTACATCCTACACATGTGTCTTAGTCAGTTTAGGCTGCTATAACAAAATACCAAAGACTGGATGACTTATAAACAACAGAAATTTATTTCTAACAGTTCTGGAATCTGGAAGCCTGAGATCAGGGAACCAGTATGGTTGTGTTCTTGGTGAATGCTCTCTCTCTGACCTGTAGATTGCTATCTTCTCTCTGTGTCCTCACATGGCAAAAAAAGTTAACTAGTTCCCTGGCCTGTCCTTATAAGAGCACTAATACAATTCATGAGGGTTCCACCTTCGAAAGGCACCATCTCCAAATACCATCAATCACATTGGAATCAGGGTCTCAACATATGAATTTGGGTGTGGGGTGAGGGGGCACAGACATTCAGTCCATTTCAGCATGGTGTAGTTTCTAAAGTCAGTGTGTTAAGATGAAAATTGCACATAGTTAAGAACATCATGGAGAATTCCAGAAGATTTAAAGGACAAAACTTTTTGCGTTTGTTTTAACATTTTTTCTGTGATCTTGCTGTAGTATACAGCAAACCCTTTTCTAAAATGGGCCTAGAGACTAAAATTTTAGGCTTTGCAAACTGTACAGTCTCACTGCAACTAGTAGATCCAGCTATTGCAGAGAAAAGGCTGTCATAGGTAGTATATAAATTAGCAGTTGTGGCTGTGATCCAGTAAAGGTTTATTAAGGCTGGGTGTAGGTTGCAAATCATAGTTTAATGACACCTGAGCTAGAGCACTGGAAACTAGTCTTCTTTAAAGTGGAAAAGAGCCATGAATAAATTAAAGGGGAAGGCTATATAGTTTAATTTGCATAGTATAAATGTACATGAAAACAATTCTAGTTTTTACAATGCAGTAAATAGTTTTATGTATTTTTTGTAATTTTTAGGGTCTACTGATGAATAGAATAGATTTTATCTAGGACAGTAACTTTTTAAACCAAAAGTTGTTATATTTTAGATTCAACAAATCTATTTCCAACTTCTAAACATTCATTGTTTGTATAACTTTTTATGTAATCTAAGATTGTGATTTTTTTTCTCATTAACATAGTTCATTATCTCCAGGTAATAAATACCATAGAATTCCACAAAATTGTATTTCTTTTAAATTATTTTCTAATTCAAACTTCTAGAAAAGTCCTCACCCAAGGACATGCTCACTGATTTTAGAAAGAGAGAAAGAGGGTGGAGGGGTGGAGTGGGAAAGATAGAATGGGGAGAGAGAGAGAGAGACAGACAAACAGACATCCATGTGAGAGAGAAATATCTATTGGTTGCCTCTTGTGCCTCTTGTGCCTCTTGTATGTGACCTGACTTGGGATTAACCCTCAACTTTTTGGTGTATGGGATGATGCTCCAACCAACTGAACCACCTGGCCAGGGCTTTCATTCAGACTTTTAATTTTACTCATTTTTACAATTTTCCCCAGTAATTTAAACATCAAAACAGTTATTTTCTTTGTTTTTTAAATGTTTGTATTTGTCACGACAGGGTAGGTGATGCTGTGGTAGTAATTACTGTTCATATCTCAGTGGTATAACAAAATGAGCATTGCTTCTCACACCCAGTGGATCTCTGGGTCACCTGCCATCCAGGTAGTAACTCAAGGATACACCTTGTACCTATGCCATGTGGAATTGTTGACTTCTAGATACCTTGAAAAGTGATCAAAGCCATTCTCCATGCTTTGACCAGAAAGTTATATGTGTCACCTCTGTTTACAGCACAGGTAGCAAACACAAGGCCCATGGGCCGAATCTGGCCCTCCATCTTGTGTTATCTGGCCCAGCACTTTGTGTCTACCCAGTGGCAGTGCCAAGCTCCTTGCCCCTAGTTAAGGAGTAGTTACATTTATACAGTCCTAAAATTACATTGGGCCCTTTGAAGGCAACCTTGAGGCTATAGTGGCCCCTGGTGAAAATGAGTTTGACACCCCTGGTTTACAGCCAGGTTACCACAATTAGTCACTTGACCCCAAACTACCTGGAAGGCTTAGAAATGCCATATTCCTGTGCAATTGAATGGGCTGTAGCAAAAACATAGCATCGCCTTTGCTACAGTTTTACTCTATTGTGTAAAATACCATAAAAGAACAAATTTATAGTGATTTGGTTGAAGTTTTAAATTTAGGCAAAATATCCAACATAATATATAATAGCACATGGAGACATAATACACCCTATAAAAGGTCAAAGGTTATTACCCAGGTTTGTTCCCCAGTTTAGATATAATACCTTCATGAATCATCAAAAGGATTAGTTGAGAATTATACTGGAGAGTGAGGTTTCTATTCAGGTGTCATGTTACTTGACAACCACAAATGACATATAGTGGGGTACTAATATTTATTCCTGTTCATTCCCTATAAAGATTTAATGATCATCCTTTGGCAGGCATAGTTGAGACAATACCCTTAGTTCTGGGCCACCTTTTTGTTTTATCTTTCAATTCCATCAATCCAGCTGGGAGTCTCACACTATTATCGTCATCACTAATCTACACTCTAGCGCTGTTTCTTTAGATGACAGCCATGTATTCCTATTCTTTGGATAACTTAAGTCTTTGATTATGCACATACTCTGAAGTCACTTGTAAGCATAAAATCTTTTTCCATAGGGCGGCAAAGGATGTCCTACTTCCCTCCAGCAAACTATGTAAACTTGGCTGTCTGCTTTGTGTGTGAATCCAGAAGTGGTAGAATGTTACCATAATCTAATCTGAGTCTTGTTACTCTGTAAATGCACCCTAGGTTTTCTGCCAGAATTGAAGCTACATTCAGCTCCTTTATGGTACAGTGATTCTTACCAGTGGGGCATGGATTTCTGGGCTTGGAGGTAGCTATTAGAATCTCTGGAGGTATGGGCAGTGTATGTGTAGTAAGAAAAAGCATATTTGGCATAACAGTGCAATTTTGTGTTTTGAAAACAATTGTTTTTAGGATTCAAACTACTGGAAGTAAAATTTAACCATCTTCTTTGCTGCTGGAAATACATAAATGTTGGTAACTTTCAGCACTATTGGGAGAATGTGTTTCTGAATCAGCAGGGAATTGGAGTTTTATATTTATTAAAAGGCACATTGGGTTTAAAATGTAGAGAAGCTGTTTTATGGTTGAAAAAGCTAAGAATAGACCCTCTGTTGCGCAGAAAAAAGTAAACCATGGCATTATTGGGAAATACAAGGGCAAGCAGGTCAAAGGTAAGGATTCAGAACAGCAGGGAAGGGACCAACATTAGGGGACTGAAAACACTTTTAGGAATTCCTTAGAAATAAAAAAGAGGGCACTAGACATACAGTTGTGTGGGACGAGACCTCACATTATTTCATTTGGATGTTAAAGGAAGGCTGACACAGTTTGCTCACTAGAATTGCATTTATGTTTGAATCATAAAAGGTGATCTTCTATATAGCCAAAATCAAGTCCCTCTGGGCCTTAGTTTCATCTATATAGTTAGAGAATGGATGACAGCCAAGGTCTCTTCCACTGACAGAATGTGTCATTTTCTGAGGCACCCCATTCCCCAAACACACACAAAAAATCAAGCAATTAGCCCATAGTCAACAAACAAGCATTCATCAACCCATATAATGATCAAAACATTCTAGGCCAAAGTCTTACAGGTGTTTCCAAGTAATGTTTAGACTTTCCTATCTGCAAGGAATTTACAATCTATTTGGGAAGACAAGATGTAATTGCAAATAATGTAAAATGTGCATAGTTCTCTGTTATAATAGGAGTAAGCAAAATATGGCTTGTGGGACAAATCCAGCCTAATAATACCTATAGTTGCTTTCACATTGCATCTGGCAGGGTTGAGTCACTGTGACAGACTACATGGCCCACAAGCCTAAATGTTTATTATCTGGCACTTTATAGAAAACAATCACCAATACTTATATTTGCATGATCAAATAATGTCACAAGGCGAAATAGGATTGGTTCCAAATGGATAACAGAGAGGACAGAGCTATTGGAATTGAAATAGGAGACCCAGACTCTGAAAGCTTCAACTCAGTGGGATCCTTGAGTAAGAAGACTCCATGTAGTTTCTACAGAAGAAGGTGGAAACGGTGGATCCTTATAATGAGTAGGAAAATGCTGATGTAACTGTATATTGTTTCTATTATAATCTTTTCTTATTATGTTTACTATGCTAGCCCTGGAAAAAAATTGGAAAATACCTAACCCCTTTAAATATTCTTCACAGTTATTCCAAAATCAACATTGATTAAAAAAATTCACCACCCCTCTTCTGAGAAGCAAGAAATATTGCTGCATAGATACTTTTAATAATTGAAAATTTGTGATTCACTCTAAAGATAATTGGAGGAATATATAAATAAGTTTCAAGGGAAATTAAGGTAGAAAATCTGGAGTTCCAATTAAAATATTAGAAATATACAAATAAGTTTCAACTTAAAATATTGGGACTCCCGGCTGAGACGGAGGCATAGGTAGACATATTTTGCCTCTTTGCACAACCAAAAGAAGGATAACAACAAATTTAAAAACAAAAAATAACCAGAACTACCAGAAAATCGAATTGTATGGTAGTCCGACAATCAAGGAATTAAAGAAGAAACATTCATCCAGATCAGACAGAGACAGGAAGCCTGGGTGGAGAAGATTCATGGCAAGGTGGTGACTGGAGGAGCAGGTTGTCCCAATTTGCATGCAGATTAGATAAATGGGGAGGAAAACTGAGCACCAAGACAGACCAAACAATGCAGGGTTCCAGCACCAGGAAATAAATCCTTAAAATCTCTGACTAAAAAAACTATGGGGTTTGCAGTGGCAGGAGAAACTCCTAGCCTCACAGGAGAGTTTGTTGGAGAGACCCACAGGGTCCTAGAACATACACAAACACACCCACCTGGGATCACCACCAGAAGGGCCCAATTTTCTCGGGGTTAGTGGAGGAGGTGACTGAAAGCCGGAAGAGAGCTTAGCAAGCAGCATTGTTCCCTCTCAGACACCTCCCCCACATATAGCACCACAAAAGTTATGTGGGTTGCCCCAGCCTGGTGAATACCTAACGCCCTGCCCTTAACTACATCACAGGTGCACCAAGACAAAAAAAATAGGGTCCAAATAGAAGAACGGATCAAGGCTCCAGAAAAAATACAACTACGTGATGAAGCAATAGCCAGCCTATCTAACACAGAGTTCAAAACACTGGTAATCAGGATGCTCACAGAAATGGTTGAGTATGGTTGCAAAATAGAGGAAGAAGACTATGAAAAGTGAAATAAAGGAAAACCCACAGGTAACCAACAGTTAAGAGAAGGAAACCAGGCCTTAAGTTAATAATTTGGAGCAGAAGGAAGAAATAAACATTCAACCAGAACAGAATGAAGAAACAAGAATTCAAAAAAGAAAATGAGGAGAGGCTTAGGAAACTCTGGGAGAGCTTTAAACATTCTAACATCAGAATCATAGGGGTGCCAGAAGGAGAAGAGGAACAGCAAGAATTTGAAAACTTATTTGAAAACATAATGGAGAACTTCCCCAGTCTGGCAAAGGAAATAGACTTCCAGGAAGTCCAGGAAGCTCAGAGAGTCCCAAAGAAGTTGGACCCAAGGAAGCACACACCAAGACACATCATAATTAAGTTACCCAAGATTAAAGATAAGGAGAGAATCTTAAAAGCAGCAAGAGAAAAGGAGACAGTTACCTCCAAAGGAGTTCCCATAAGACTGTCAGCTGATTTCTCAAAAGAAA
>JAPYXV010004347.1:0-11459 GCA_028533065.1 Trachops cirrhosus
AATCCTTGGTTGTCCGACTTCCATAAACTTCAATTTTCTGTCAGTTCTGGTTGTTATTTTGTTTCTATATCTTTGTTGTCCCTATCTTGGTTGTGCGAGGAGGCACAGTGCGTCTACCTATGCCTCCATCTTGGCCGGAAGTCTCAGGTACCCTGTTCTGTAGTAACACTTACTACTCATGTTCTACTTCATTGCCCAATTACTTATCTGTGTCATCTGAATACACCGTTACCTTCTTTTTTTAACATGTTTTTTAGAGTTTATTTATTTATTTTTAGAGAGAGGGGAAGGGAAGGAGAGAGAGGGAGAGAAACATCAATGTGTGGCTGCCCCTCATGTGTCCACAACTGGGGACCAGGCCCACAACCCAGGCATGTGCCCTGACTGGGCCCGTGCCCAATCCACTGAACTACACCAGTCAGGGCCAACATCACCTTCTTGAAGGCAAAAACTATTCTGATTCATTTCTAAATAGTGCCTGACACATAGTAGGGCCTCAGTAAATGCTTGTGAAATGAATAAACAAGCCAGAAATTTTAGGATTATCTTAAAATTCTCCTTTAATCCACCAGCCAGAAGTCCCTTTAATTGTCTCTCCAAAGTGTCCTTCCAACAAGCTCTCATCATCTCACCAATCGCAACAACCTCATTATTAATCTCTATCATTTTGTTCCATTCTGTGGTATAAACTCTAAATCACCACCTGACTTTCTAACACACGGATCTCCTCATATCACTCTTCAGCCTAGAAACTTCCAATGGCTTTTCCTTTAGGAAAAGTACACATTCCTGAGCATCGTGTTCCAAGCCTTCCTCCCTCTACCACGGTCTGTTTTCTAGCTTGGTCCACACCATTCTCTCACACATGATTGCTAGGCTAATGACCCCCTCAGTGCGGCCAAAACGCCAAGCTCCCTGCCTCACTATCCAGCTCAGGTGCCACTTATTTTAGAAAGACTTTTCTGCTACGCGTTCTGTATACGTCCCCCCTCCCAGCACTCCACATGTGACATTCATCCCTCTCAGGAGTTCCGCACTGCGCTGCACAGGGCCTCGGAGCTTCAGCGCTGCTTCTAGGGCCTCTGAGGGGAAGAGGGGCAGGCTGAGCAGGTGAGGCCCTGAGGCCCACTCACATCAGCCAGAACAGCTCTGCTTCATCTGATGCATGCCTTACATTTCATACAGACTGTTGAGAAAAAGTTTACATTGCTATGGGAAATGAAAAAGAATATTTTAAAAGGTAGTTTGTAAAGGACTTTATACTGTGGGTGTAGCAGTCATCCTCAGGAATTAAGTGTAGTTATGTCTGTGTCTGGTACTGCGTTGGGCCCATTTTTGAACCCCCTGTGTTTAACCTGCTAGAAGCAACCAACAAGCACCTGTTTATTTGGACTGAAGAGATAAGGCTTGAAGAAGACATTGTGGTAGACATCAACGTGGTGTAGAGAAGAGGGGAGAGGCTTCTGCGTCCTCAGAAAAACAAAAAGCGAGAATGAAAGGGAATGTTAGAGATGGGAGTCGTAGATCCATAGGAACAATTGACAATTTGACATAAGCTGTAAGGTGCACCTTGCAGAAGCCTCTCTGACGGTGGATTATTTGCCATGAACGACGTGTGAGTGATCCCAGGGTGGGGCTGCCCCCCCCCCCCCGCAAGACCTGCCAGGTCCCTTTGACTTCAGCCACCATAATCTTCCTTTATAATTGTAAGTCCCACTGTGATTCCAGATGGCTTGGTGTCTGGATTTTTTGAGACTGTAATATCAGCAGTATTTTTTTTAAAGATTTTATTTATTTTATTTATTTTTAGAGAGGGGAAGGGAGGGAGAAAGAGAGAGAAACATCAAGGTGTGGTTGCCTCTCAGGTGGTCCTCCATTGGGGACCTGGCCCGCAATCCAGGCATGTGCCCTGACTGGGAATTGAACCTGCGATGCTTTGGTTCACAGCCCGCGCTCAATCCACTGAGCTACGCCAGCCAGGGCATCAGCAGTATTTTTTTAAGTTGGAGATGAACTGGTTTCACATTTTATATTATGGAGGGGTTGCTGTCTGCTTCTGACTAAGGCCAGTTTAGCAAGGCAGCTCCGGGACTGAAGTGTGAGGTGAGGGGCCAACGCTGTTACCGAAGCAATGTTGTTGGCATCTTCGGGCCACAGATTGGCTGGGCAGCACATTCAGAGGAAAATTTATAGCTCCTGCTCCTTGGTAGTAAATAGGAATTCACTTGACTGAGGTAATGGATTGTGGGGGATTCTGTAATTGTCTCTGTGGGTGGTCAGCAGCCACTTGTCAGCAGCATTAGAAGTCAAGAGTTTACTTTGTTGGCTATTTCACATTACACATTTACTGCAGTTTGATGGAGTTTTCCCACTTGTAGGTTGGGTGATGGTACATTTTATTCCCAGAACAACTAACTTTTCACTAGAAAACAAGATTACTTATTATTTCCAGGCCTTGGGATCTTTTCTGTGCTCTGTTTGTGAACACGGGCAAAGCTAACAGTAGCCCAGGACTGCCGAGGCTCTCAGGGAATTTGGACGCAGTACACTTAGAAACATTGAAAGAATTTGTTTGCTCATTTAACTGGACCAAATACCTGTCTTTTTCTAGAAATGGTTTATAAGAAGGGAAAATACTACATGTAGTTTGGTAGTTCTGTTTTATTAATATTATTCTAATTAATTCTTCAAGTCCTGGCTAATGTCTTCAGGGAAGAATAGTTAGCACAATTAATTAATTGTACTTCTTTTTACCTTTCTATTTCCAGAGGTAGTTGTTTAATTAAAGGCTTATGGCATAATATTTGTATTTACTAAGAAGAAATGTTTAATTTCATAAATTGCATATATCACATAAGGAAACAAACTCAACAAATAAACTTCAAAGAACATATCTTCGTATCAGGACATGATATCCTCCTTGACAGTTATTCCTGTGAACAGAAGACTAAACAAAAGTATAATTTGTGAATTATATTATAAATACAGCCAACATTGACATTCATACTAAATAAAGGGCTAGCCTATAGCACTGTACAGTTTTGGATATTCAGAGTATTTTTTTCTATAGCTTAATCTGCTGTATATCTTTTAGCCTCTTCTGCACATATACACACATTCCATGCCTGCTTCCTAATTCTGTTATATCATCCTGTTACCTCTGCTGTTAATGGAGCAAAGGAGAAATAACAGTATTTAGAATGCTCACTCCTGAGAGAGGTATTCTTTCACATCGAACCATTGTCCTATAGCTAATGATTCTGTCTGAAATCCTGGCAAAATCATTAGGTGTCTCATTTTCTTAAACCCAATGCTACATTAGCAAGATGGTTATTCCTCATGTGCAACATACTGAATAAGAAAGGAATTTATGTAATTGTCCATGGCTTAAACTAACAGGATTAAAAACCCAGATAGTTTTTGTAACACATGTATGGCTCATTTTCAAGACCCATTACTTGAGATATGTAAAGGGTGTCACCATAGAAGCAGCAGAAGGAAATATAAAAATATGTAATATAATTATGTTTCAGAGGAGGAGTAACCAATTATATATATTGCACAAGGTCAGCTCTAAAAGAATCAAGAAACTTCTTGTGTGTGGCTGAGGATCAAACAGTGCTTTATTTTATGGGCTCAAACAAATAACTTCAGAAACCAAAGTCCAGGGTTAAAAGAAAGGACTGTCAGAAGAGATGCGAAATGCTTAGCACAGACACAATCTTTGATGCAAATGTCACAGTTCTAAAAATCGCCTGATGGTGCTGGACAGCCTTTGAAATTTGGTTCTCATGTCAAGCTTGTCAATACACTGCCCATTCTGCCAGAAGCTTAAAGTTGGTTCTTTTCTCAATTCACTTGGGGTGGGGGTGGGGGTCAGGGAATGTAAAATTTGTTGCTCATTCATTATACATACAAGGCAACATCTGTTCCCTGCTCATTTTTCATCTGCGTTTCTGCCTTCAGAGTATGTTAAATAACCATAGAAATGAACTTGGTGGTTGAAATTTGCTAACCTGAAAGTGAAAATAAATAGATAGGCACATTACCTGGGCTAATGTTCAGCTGAATGCACCAGCTGTTAAAACACTAACCCTTCCGTGTGGGTTGGTCAGTAGCACTTGGGAGTGCTCTCTGCCCTGGCTCCTCCCCTGGGACTCTAGACCTTTCCGTAATCCAGCAACTAAAGGGTTCGGGCCTGGCTCAGCACGCCTCCAGGCCCTTGCTGGGGTAATATGTTAACTGTTTTGAGCAGCACCTCTACATACTACCTAACTCCCTGGGCAGCAGATTTCCAATAAAAGACCGGAATGTTTCTACCCCTCCACGCTGAGCAGTACCGTAGTCCCCCAGATCTGTGAGGGACACATTCTAAGACTCCTGTGGGTGCCTGGAGTGGTGGATAGTACTGAACCCTACATACACTGTTTTCTCCTGTACATACACACCTATACAAAGTTTAGTTTATAAATTAAGTAATTTCGTGGACCGATGATTCGTCCTTGCCATAGGATTTAGCCACCTCAATATACAATTTTTTTGTTTCATTATTAAGTAAAGAACTTTCACCTTTTCTCTGAAAGGAATCAGCACTTTATGCTGCTCTTCAGCATATCTGAATGACCAGCATCCCGACTCTTGTGCTTCGGGACTATTATGAAGTAAAATACATACTGGCAATGCTGCCCCAGTCCATCTGCTCACTGAGACGGCTGCTCAGGGACTCACGGGTGGGTAGCATATATGATGTGTGTTCACTGGACAAAGGGGTGATTCATGTCCCAGGTGGAGGGAGCAGGACGGTGCCAGATTCCTGCATGCTATTCAGAGTGGTGTGAAATCTAAGACTAATGAATTGTTTATTTCTAGAGTTTTCCATTTAATATTTTTGAACCACAGTTGACCACGGGTAACTGAAACCTCAGAAAGCAAAACTGTATAACATTATCCAGTCAGGGTCCTGACAGGAAAGAGATGGCACACCCACATTAAGACAATGTGTTGAGAGAGAGAGGGGTGTGTATGGGGGTGGGTGGGAAATCACAGGGTTAGTGCAGTAACCCAGGGTGAAGAACAGCAAACCAGTCCTCACCCTGGGCCCTGGTGGTCTGAGGAGGAGTGGCAGTAATACAGAGAGAGCTGCCTTGAAAGAAGCGACCTTCAGCCAAGCAGGTGACCAATCCAAAGCAGTCCTGAAGGCAGGGGTTCTGATTGGCCATGGACAATTCAAAGTGGGGTCCATGTCCTGCAAGTGCCCCACTGGCAGGACCCAGTGGGAACCCAGGAAGCTCAAGAGCCCAGTGACAAGGTCTGTAGTTTGTGCCTCTTGGGACAGCACACAGAGTGGAGAAGGTGGAGAATGGGGTGAAGGGAAGACACCCAGCCCACCACCTAATTGTTGTCCTTCTATGGAATTTTTCAAAAATAGTTCATATCCCACATACAGTGCTCCCCACCAGGAGAGAATGTGAAAGATTTAGCTTGTTTCTTTCCATTGATTGCATTAGATTAGGAAATGTATCTCGTTTTGTTTTGTTGACGAGCCTCATTCTCCATGTTATGCTTAGCACCCTATCAAAGCACAGCTCTCAGTTGGATTTTTCACTATCAGTCAGGTTTACACAAAGTTTCAGTATTAGAATGATAAAAACAAATAGGTGTACAATTGTTCAGCAAAGATTCCTGAAAATAAAGTGATAGAAACTCTGACAGATGTAACTATTCCTGAGGCAGGGAAGTGTAATTGTTTATTCTCAGTAAGATTCAGTGGAGTCCTTGTGAGGTCTACAAGTGTGAAAATGCAACTCTCTTGGCAACTCAGGAGGTAAAAAAAAATACGTCATAAGGAGGTCACAGTTCTTTCTGGTCAAACTGACTCGTGTTATTTTCCCATGTAAGGACAGATGCTTATTATCTACATGTTAAAAAATTGAAAGATAGATTATAGGACAAAGAGACACTGTGCTTTTTTTGGCCTTATGTCCTTTCCAGCTCCACCTCTAAAAAGTTGAGCATACAGTGGCCTTGGCCACAGTTGGATTTGTGCTGTCTGCTACTTGCCTCCAGATTCCCACAGTTATCTGTGGCCACATTCACTCCCTTGGCATCTTCAGACTTGGAGGGAGGATCGAGATGCTGGAGCACATGCATGGTTAGCTAGCAGCAGGAGAAGTGGCTTCCATAGTGTGGAACAGAAAAAATCTGATCGATCTGATGACCTAATCAACTTGGAGGTGCTGCCACTACCTACCTCTGGCCACACTAGAATGCCTGGACCAGTTACTGCCAGGAGTAACACACATGTCCCCGTGATTGGTGACAGAAAAGAGCTGAGTACTATAATAGATTGCAGTTTGTCAAATTGCTCATGATGGGGGTTATATCTGACTTCAGAAGATTTTTGTAAGGACTCTTCAGCACTGTGGCAGCCTGTCCTGGCCAGAGGGACCACTTTCTTCTAGCCAAGATCCTGGATGACCATTTTCACTCCTTTGCCCACTATAGCTTTTGCACGCATGATGATGTCAGCCCTCTCTGGCACTGAACTAAGAAAATTATAACGTCCTCTCCTCCTAAGGATAGAGTCTAATGCAAAGATATACAAATGGCTTTGTGTTTAGAGAAATGTTCCATCCAAACAGAATAAGAAAGGAAATGAGTTTTAAAATTCATTGAACGTTAAGGTTTTTTTCTTCTAATGATATGGCTTAAGTGGATAGCAAGAAACTTGGATAATGGAAGAAGTAACAGATAATCCCAAGTTTAAAATTTATTAAGGGCATACTGATTGCCAAGCACTATTCCAGGTGTTGAAGCCATGATAGAATAGGATGTCTACCTTGGCCTTAAGAAGCCTATGGTAAGAGAGCACCTTTAGACTTAGTAGCGCACAGGATTCAGAGTAGTGAATGGTTAGCTGCTGGTGGCAGAGTAGAAACAGGGAAGGCTTCGTAAAAGAGGTGACATCTGAGCTGGGCTTTGCAAGATAAATTCTAGGAGTAGGAAACAACCTAGACAAAGGCAGGGTGTGTGGAAAACAGCATGGTTGGGCTGGAGGGGGTGCAGAGACTAGTGGAGGGCGTGTGCGAGGAGTTTGAACTTCAGTAAGCAACGGGAGCATAGGACCTTGAACCCAGCATGGGCATGGTCAGACTGGCATTTTAGAACCACCAGCCTCATGTGGGTGCAAGCAGTGAACTAGATATTCCTGTCCCAAATGTTTGTATTAGATGTTAACATATACTAAGTGGCTTTCCAATTTGCTTAAATTAAAAATGAAATTGATTGCATGTAAGTCAGAGTCCTGTCAAGAGACAGAAACCAATCACATCAACCTGAAACTAATACAAGATAGTATTGAATGTAAACTGTAATTGAAAATTAAAATTTAAAATGAAGGTTTAAGGCTAAAAAAGAGGAAGCAACCACATCAGTTATTTTAATCAACATAATTTAATATAAAGGATTGTTAACTAGGTGTTGAAGAACTGAAAAGACAAAAAGTACACTAAGGTGTCGTGGTGGTAACTGAAGGAAGCAGCTACTGGCTTGAAGACTAGAGGGACCAAGGGAAGAGGTCAGAATCATTACAGTGTAAAAGTTTCTGGGGGTGGGAGGGGGTGGTCCTGCACTGTGAGCTGGTTCTACTCACATTGGAAGAACCACAGGCTAGAATCAACTGCTGCTGCTGGAATGAACTCCACAGCCAGGGTGCAGACATGAGGCTGGGGAGGTACTGATCCATAGGAAGCAAACAGAAAGCACAGGAAAAGGCCAGCCCTTCTCCCTTCTCCAGGCTTGCCGTCTCTATCCAGCACTCATTCCACACAGAACCTAAGAGAGAGCAGCAGGCCACAGAGTCCCAGCCCAGCACCACCAGAAAGAGTGATTCAAGCTCAGTAACTAGCACAAATGCCATTCCCACACTGGGTACCAGTGGATGGGAAGAAATGGGGCAGACATCCTAGGAGCTACAAATTCCCTGAAACATTTGTGGGTTTCCTTCCAATCACCTTTTAGGTGTAATAACCAAAGGGTGCTACTAGCTATTTTTGTGACCTCTGATTCACATTTTCTTTAATGTCTTAGAACTTACTGCCTTTTCTCTGACACTCCCATCCCTGGTCTATTATACTTCAGACCACGGAACTTTAGGGGAAAGATGTAAATGGGCCCAGGTACATCAAAAGGTGGGCAGTGCCATCTCAGGCCTACAGCCTCATGCTTATCTTAGTCATCTTGGACTATCTGAGGCACATATGTCATGGTAGAAAAATTATGCTTCCTTTAGTCACTTCCACATCATTAATGCTCCCAAAAGTGCTTTGCTTAGGGCCTACTCTTAGTAGGCATTTGTATTTGTTTGTGGAATTGAATTCAGGAGTCTTCGTCATGTGAGTCAAACATGGGATTATGATGATCTGCTTGTATTTTTCTCTAGTTGGTTTCTGTGTGTAAGTCTTGCCTCATCCACTAGATGGCAGCCTTCTTGAGGGCAGGTCTGTGGTAGGAGAGCATGGATTTGTTTTTTTGTTTTGTTTTGTTTTTGGATAACAATCTTTTATTTACTTATTTATTCATTCATTTATTTTTAATTTTTTTATTTTAATTGTTGTTCAAGTACAGTTTTCTGCCCTTTATCCCCATCCCAGCCCACCCCCCAATCCCTCCCCACCTCCCTTCCTTTCCACTCCCTCTTTGTTATTGACCATGTGTCCTTTATACTAGTTCCTTCAAACCCTTCCCCTTTTCCCCTGAAATTCCCTGCCCTCTCCCCTCTGGTCACTGTCAGCCTGTTCTCAATTTCAGTGTCTTTGGTTATATTTTGCTTGCTTGTTTGTTTTGTTGATTAGATTCCTGTTAAAGGTGAGATCATATGGTATTTGTCTTTCACCGCCTGGCTTATTTCGCTTAGCATAATGCTTTCAAGCTCCATCCATGTTGTCACAAAGGGTAGAAGCTCCTTCCTCTCTGCTGCATAGAATTCCATTGTGTAAATGTACCATAGTTTTTTGATCCATTCATTTACTGATGGGCACCTAGGTTGCTTCCAGCACTTGGCTATTGTAAATTGTGCTGCTATGAACATTGGGGTGCATAGTTTCTTTTGGACTGGTGTTTCAGGGTACTTAGGATATATCCTAGTAGTGAAATTGCTGGGTCAAAAGGCAGTTCCATTTTTAGTTTTCTGAGAGAATTCTGTACTGTTTTCCATAGTGGTTGTATCAGTCTGCAATCCCACCAACAGTGCACTAGGGTTCCCTTTCCTCCACAACTTCTCCAACACTTGTTGTTTGTTGCTTTGTTTATGATGGCCATTATGACCGGTGTGAAGTGGTATCTCATTGTGGTTTTACTTTGCATCTCTCTGATAGCTAGCAATATTGAGCATCTTTTCATGTGTCCCTGGATCCTCTGTATGTCCTCTTTGGAGAAGTGTCTGTTCAAGTCCTTTGCCCATTTTTTAATTGGGTTTTTTGTCTTCCTGGAGTGGAGTCATGTGAGTTCTGTATATACTTTGGAGATCAACCCCTTGTCCGGGATATCATTGGCAAATATGTTTTCCCATACAGTTGGTTCTCTTTTTATTTTAATACTGTTTTCTTTATCCGTGCAGAAGCTTTTTATTTTGATGAGATCCCATTTGTTTATTCTTTCCTTTATGTCCCTTCCTCTAGGGGACATATCAGTGAACATACTACTACGTGAAATATCTGAGACTTTCCCGCCTATGTTCTCCTCTAGGACTTTAATGGTGTCATGACTTTAAATCTTTTATCCACCTTGAATTTATTTTTTTGTATGGTGTAAGTTGGTGCTCGAGTTTCATTTTTTTGCATGTAGCTTGTCCAGGAGAGCATGGATTTGGAGTCAGCAGTTTAAGTTCAAATCCCAGCTCTGACACTTAATAAGTAATTCAAGGAAATTAACTCTATTTCTCTAAGCCTTTGTCGCTTCATCTGCAAAATAGGGGATAACATCTATTTTTTTACCAGGTTGTGATAGTGAAATGAAATGATGTCATAATATAGAATCTGGTACTTAGTAGGTGTTAAATAAGTGCTTCCCTTATCTGATAACTCCTTTACCATATTTTGCTAGCAACACTGAAAGAAATAAAAGAAGAAAGAAAGAAAAAAAAAGAAGGAAAGAAAGATTGACCTGACTTACCAAAATAGAGAAGTTATGGAATCCTTTTAGGAGAGAAAAGGCCAATTCTTTTGGCCTTTTATATAAAGCCAAATCAAACTGGCTTTATATAACTCCCCTGCCAACCCCTCCCCCCTCCCCAGTTATCTAGAACATTGAGTACACCAATAACAATTTTAAAAATATATAATGGCTGGAAGTTATTTCTGAAAAGGAAGGTTGTCTTCAGTGTGTATAGACAAGAGCAACCGGATACTGTGTCAGAACAATAGCTATTCATTGTGTCTGTTTCAGAGCTGGCACCGACAAGCTAGTATTCCAGTGTTATTCCCACACAAACAAATCTTGAGCAAAATTTCCATGACCTGGTGAATTGGTGTAAACAACTCACTGCAAGAGCTTTTTACATCTATCCCCATGCCATTCATTTAAACACTCAATGCTTTTCAGGGAGTCTTGTAAACACAGCTTAAGAATTACATTTTTTTTAAACAAATGTTCATCAGCCCCTAGTCTCAGGATTGTGTTTTATTGCTGGGCACATGTGGTAAACAGCTTGGTTCCTTCTACCAGAGCTGCGGATGGGAAATTCAGCCATCAGATAACACAGGCTGAAGGAAAGGCCCTTTAAAGGCACCAAAGCATTAACCAGGTGGCTGAGGCCTGCAGGCTGCCAGAGGTCTTAACTAACTCCTGGGCTAAAGAATAATGATAGGCTTTCTATTCTTAAGTAGTAGTTAGCATTTCATGGCATTTAATACTTGCAGTGACCTTTACAGCTATTGTTATTAGTTATTCCTCTCAGTGGCTCTTTGAATTATGACAAAGCAATTTTTTTAACTTTTTAAAAAATATATATTTTATTTACAGTTGTCCCATTACCCCCTCTTCATTCTCCTCCACCCTGCACACCCTCTCCCACCCACATTCCCCCCTTTAGTTCATGTTCATGTGTCATAAGTTCTTTAGCTTCTACATTTCCCCTACTATTCTTGCCCTCCCCGTCTATTTTCTATCTACCATTCATGCTACTTATTCTCCATACCTTTTACCCCTCTCTCCTCCTCCCACTCCCCTGTTGCTAACCCTCCATGTGATCTCCATTTCTGTGGTTCTGTTCCTGTTCTAGTTGTTTGCTTAGTTTGTTTTTGTTTTTGTTTTAGGTGTGGTTGTTAATAACTGTGAGTTTGCTGTCATTTTACTATACATGGTTTTTATCTTCTTTTTCTTAGATAAGTCCCTTTAACATTTCATATAATAATGTTTCATCATGGTGATGATGAACTCCTCTAATTTGACCTTATCTGAGA